>JASANF010006540.1:0-48641 GCA_030248245.1 Trissonchulus sp. WLG1_4
TTTTTTAATATGTAAGCCTGAGCCTAAGTCTGAACCTAAGCCTAAGCCTGATACTAAGCCAAAGCCTAAGCCCCCATACTAAGCCTAAGCCCTAAGCCTAGCATAAGCCTAAACTGAGGCCCAGTCTGAGGAACGGGGTCATTGTGTCTTTGTTGTTTTGATTCTAAAAAATTGTTTGTAAACTTTGTGGCTCCATTTAAACACGTTTAAAACGGAAAACATGGGTTTCGGGCCCGCAAAAAAATCCGCGAAAAAGTCCTTTACTGTGGTCTCAAATTTCGGGTGGTCGTGCCTCAGAAAATCTAAAAAATAAAATATGGGTTCTCGAAGAAAAAATGCTTCCCCCAGGCCAAGGTGCTCTACTAAAAAAATGGGTATGCTATCCCCCCACCTGCATTTAACCTGAAAATTAAATTTTCAGTGTTTTTGGAAATGAACGTTTGCAAAAATTTGAAGCAAAAAAATGGCTAAAATCTTTAATTTTTGGATAGTTTTGACTAGATGCCTGGCGAAAGGGGTGAGGGGTTGCCTGATGCCTGGCGGAAGGGGGGGGGGTGGTCCCTACTTTTGGCCATTTTTCGAAGACAGCCAAAATTTTTCAGAATTTTACAATTTTCAACTCATTTTTGAGGTACTTTTTTGGCCGCCGGCGAACAAAGTTTTCAATTTTTCAATTTTTTACGCATTTTTGGGGAACTTTTTTGACCATCAGAGGGTGGGTGAGGGGTCGAGTGTGGGGTGCCGGATGTCTGGGGGGGCGGGGGGGGGGGGTGCCGACCCCCCTCAGGGGCGGTGTGTCATCGCATGATTCTGAGTAGTGCGTTGAGTTGTACTTGCACAGATTTTTTTGATTTTTACTACAGTCATACTAATTGAAATTTACAGCGAACTATGTGTAGCCACCAATTGGCATAAAAAAGTTGACCAGCCTAACACTAATACTAAAGTATAAGATATAATAATAATCACACAGACAGACTTGAAATATAGTACGAGGCACGAGCACGAGGTAAGAAAGCTAATCACAAACATACATTTTTGTGTGTGTACTTGGTTTACTGAAAAACTAAACAACCACAATAAAGTTGTTTTCGGAAAAAAGTTGACAGAATCTCGCTGTTTGGTGTGAAATTTTGGTGAAATGAAAACTTTGGAAAAAATTTCCTGTGAACAATATAAACCAAAGGGGAAACCACAAGAAACTTTTTCACAGATTTGAAAAACCGAGACCGGGTACAAATCGAGACTTTTCGACAACCGAAAAAAACCCAGACTTTTTGACTACCGAGACCGAGACTGGGTCAGTCTCGGGTTTTGACCAAGACCGAGACCGAGATCAAAAAGGCATTCCTCCTCGAAATTTTTTCCTGGCTACGCCACTGGGTCATTCCAATAAAATAGGAGCGATTTTTAACTAAATTCGAGCCAAACAGTGTCAATAATTGCTATTTGCTGGCGAGAACAAGGACAAATTGCATCTGTTTGGGGCAGATGTCAAAATTTCACTATATTCAAGAAGACATGGTCCCACACAAATGGCGGAAAGAAAAGAACCAGGAATGTAACCAAAATTGCCGTGATGTAGCTGTTAGTTATATATGTATATGTACATAAGGTGTCTGACCATGGTCTTGTAATTTTAAATAAAAAACTTGTAAAAATTCACCAAATCAGTAGGTAAAAAATTGACAAAAAATGACCCAAGGTCTCGGTTTTTGCGGTCTTGGAATTTGGTCTCGGTCTCGGTAGTCTCGGTTTCGTGGTCTCGGTCTCGGTCTCGGTCAACAAATCGAGACTTCCATCCCTACTTGCCATATTTGGAAGAACATGTTTTCCTTAATTGTGAAGATTGAAACAGCAAAGCCGGTGGCGCATTAAGTACATACCTATTAGGCTGTATTAGTGTTTGGCCAATACCCAAAAATACCGATAACCGATACCGATAAAAAAATGCCGATACCGATACCGATATTTTCTATGAAATGTGCATGTACGTATATACCATTGACATTGCTATGTATACAGACATAGAGATTTCTGTGGACTGTACATAAACATCGTGTTGTTGTATGGTGATGCTATGCTACACCACTGGCTTTTACTGCAAACAGACTCAACTCATTGCCCTTGATATGGCTGCGGCTATAACAAGATAGCGTAAAGCTGAAAAACGCTATTATAAAAAGTGAAAAAAATTTCTTCAGACCTGCGCCCTCCCCGAAATCGAAGTCTGGGACCGCCAGTGAAAAAAAAAAAAAAAAAAAAAAAAAAAAATATATATATATATATATATATATATATATATATATATATATATATATATATATATATATATATATATATATATATATATATATATATATATATATATATATATATATATATATATATAATATATATATATACATAAGGTGTCTGACCATGATCTTGTAATTTAAAAAAAACACCTGTAAAAAGTCACCAAATCAGTAGGTAAAAATTTGGCAAAAAATGACCCAAAGTCTTGGTTTTTGCGGTCTCGGAATTTGGTCTTGGTCTCGGTAGTCTCGGTTTCGTGGTCTCGGTCTCGGAAAAAAACCGCAAAACGACAACGTGAGCCTGAGCGGCACGAATGGCAACGTGAAGTGAAGAACAGCGTGAGTCTGGTGGCGGGGGGGCTGCAGCAGGTCGGGGGCCGGGGCGGACGGGTCGCAGGGGGCGGGCGGGAGGCTGAGGGGAGGGAAACTGCCCACCCGGATCCACGAAATTTTCCAGGGAACACTCACTAATGAGACCCGGTGCTTGAAATGTGAAACGGTACGTTTGGCTTTGGCAGTATATTATTGTATTTACTTGTTCTGAAAAGATATCGGCTGAACTGAAATGTATATATACAGATTGGGCTTCAATCTTGCAGTTGTATGTCATCTGAGCTCGTATGTTTCTTGACATTATTTTTTGCAATTTTTTAAGTTGCACTTAAAATTATTATTGTTAACAAAATTTTGAAAACTTAAAGTATCGTTTGAAATACCGAGACCACCCTATGGCAGGTCTCGGTTTTCCTACCGAGACCGAGACCAGCCTAGTCTCGGGTTCACGAGACCGAGACTGCCAACCCTTCCGCACAATCAAATAATTTTTGGGCTGTTAGATGGTTAGGCATCAAACCTTCCCCCAGATACTGTCAGCAGGAGAAACTGTACTCCGAGATGGTGCTACTATCAGAACATCTGACAGTAGCACCAGCACTGACGATTCTATTCTAGCACCGGAGTTAGGCTGCCAAACTGCCAACCGACGTATGCACTGCAAAACGCTCTAGGGTGCGCCAAAAAGTGTGCAAAACTTTCAAAAAATAGTTACAAGTTGTTACTTGTTAGAATAGTGGGAGCTTGATCCTCTTTCCGGTTATCAATATTACTCTCATGCTTCTGATCGTTACAATGTTAAGTTGCTCGCAACTTAATGGTGACTTTGTTCATACTTAATCACTAATTTCCACGTTTCAAAATACCTTTAGTGTCAAAAATTGAAATTTTAAAACAAGTCTCCAAGGCTGGTCTCGGTTTCGTAGGTCTCGGTCTCGGTTGCAAACCCGAGTCTTGCTAACCCTGATGTCCGGAGACCATTACTAAGACCCAATTTACATGTGAGCACTGAGCAGTCATATTTATTTCAGAATACAAGGACTCGTGTCGCAAGCCGTTCGTATACGTGATCCCCGGGATTCGATTCGTGTCTGCGACCCCAGTTGTGAGGATGGCGTCCGTCCGTCTAGCCACTGTCCACTGGTGTCACCCCGGCGGCTGTCTGGTCCCGGTTCTGCTGTCAGACAGAAAGCAGCAAGGGGCCATATCCAAAATTGGATTTAACGGATTAACGTATACGGAAGATGATGCATACTCACTCACTCTGACTCAGTGCAGGGTGTGCGTATACGGAAGATGATGCATACTCACTCACTCTGACTCAGTGCAGGGTGTGCGTATACGGAAGATGATGCATACTCACTCACTCTGACTCAGTGCAGGGTGTGCGTATACGGAAGAATTACCATAAGTTTGTGACCTTCTGAAAGCCCGAAAATTTCTCTACTCATTGATATTAGATTCACATGCAGTTGCAGCATGAAAAAATACATAGTTATTAATCCAAAGAAAAATTAAGTAGCGAAAAGTGTCAGTCTCGAATAAAGCCCCCGTTTGGAAATACGGTAGGTATAAAGATGCACTCCGATGCACATCGTAGACCCTGACTCCATCAATCGTGCTTCGGGACTCACCACTCGCCAAGACAACACAAGGCACTTGGAAGAGCCGGACACATGAAAGGTCAAAAGGTTGAGTCTGATGAATCATTGTGCGAGCAGTCAGCACTCAGCGGTCAGCTTTGCATGCTAAATTTTCTTACCTAGATTGTATTTTCATGTGTCATATAAACGTTATATGTAATTCTGTGACGTTAATAAATTTTATTTATTATTACAAGAGTAACTAGAACAATAAAGTTTTTACTAGCATTTAAGAATCATTGTAAAGACACGGTTGCAAAAAACAATATCCAAATGATCACTACCAGCAGAAGAGTTAGACAAAGATGACAAACAAACAAGAGTGGGTCGGTAGTGTGCCGTGTGCAACAGTAGAACAGGAGAGACATTTGTGTGATGGACTAAGGCCTCAGGGTGGAGGTATAGGTGTGGGACATGGGGGTGTTGGACTTGAAGGAGCGGGTGCGGGACCTCTGGGGTTGGGGGACGCGCAGGAGGTTGAGACGGGAGCCCTCGGGGGTGTCTGGACTGATGCGCTTGAGCAGGATGCACTGGGAGGTGGTCTGCTGGGTTTGGTGCGTGAGGAGTTCTTGGCTGGACTGCACGGCGGCCAGCGAGGACTTGGGGTTGATGTCGGACTCCGACAACGACGGCTTCCACGTCCAACGGTTCCTGCGCACGCGGTACACCAGCTCCTCAAACAATATTAACACACACAACCCTGTGGGTGGGACTCACAAAGCCCGTTTAAACGCAGTCTAAAACGTTGGTCTAACTTGTAAACATGATTCACAGAGATTGATATGATTAGTGTGTGTCATCTGATTTTTGTGTTCTTTTGCAATTGAAACCTTGTTTAACTTAAACAAACGTTTAGACCGAGTCTAAACGTGATTCACAAAACCTGTTCAGTTAAACGGGCTCGATAAAAAGAATTTTTTTATTTTATTCTTTTTCACATTCTATGTATTTGTAGAACTTTGTGCTTTAATACGCGCCGACAAAGCTATTCCGACAAAGGTATTAATTTAGGTAATAAAATTACTTTTTAATAAAAGTTTATTTAAAATTCAAGTTAATTTACGTAGTTAAAAAAATTGACAATTGTTAAATAAGTTAATTAATTTTTATCAATTTAAGTTAATTAGGTCGTTGACTTTACTAACTTTAGAGCTCTATGAACTGTTATTAGGAACAAATGAATAAGTAAACAGTATGGTAAATAAAATTTTCCTATTATAAAACTAGATCATTCACATATCGAATGAACGTATACTAACATCTAAAAAGTAAAACAGACATGATAATACACGATATTATTAGCCTATTAGTTGAATAAGAACAAATCAAAACTATAAGTCAAAAATGTTGAAAAATACTTAAGTAAAATAAAACAAGTAGGCCCCTGAAAGGAACGAATTCCGCCGTAGTGGCGCAAAAACCACAAAGGGCCTACATATTCCTTTACCGGATTAAACGGACTGCACTTATTTTAGTCCGAGGTTTTGGAATGGCGAATCGAGTTGAACGGACTGAACTAGTTAAAATTAGTCAGCGGCTTAATTTTAGTCTGACCCCATTCCAAAACTACCACTGGACTAAACGTACTTAACATGCACGCTTAACATTAGCCTGCATAGTTTAGTCCGTTTAGTCCGATTAAAAAGCAGCGCGCTAGAAGTTTAAGCACGTACGTTTAATCCGGATGTTTAGGACTGGCACTTTTAAACTCAATTTTTAAACCGTTTAGTCTGATTATAATTAACCCTTTAATCCGGTAAAGGAATGGACCCAAAGTTATTAGCAAGAGTGCTAACGAAGGAAGAGTAGAACTTCAAACATGAAACTGTTGAGTAGGTAGGTACGCACAGGGTCACAACAATAATAGAAATTGGGGAAAATCGATACTATTTTGGAACTGATAAAAAATAAGTAGGTCTATAAATAGGAAAAATTCCGGTACAGTAGCATGAAATTATGCTAATACAGCGTCCATTGTGTTTTGGTCAAGAAATCAAATCTGCTAATGTTTGAGTAAAGCGAGTTTAGCTCGGAAATTAAATAGCAAACGTTGAGACTTTTGGCTGCCAAAGATGAGCCATTAAACTGAATCAGTTTGTGGGCCAAAATAAATACACTCATTAACCTGAAATTAATTCAGTTTATAGAGAAACCGACCGTTTGTTTGTGAAATCTGGTTTACTGTTTAATCCACTTTCACTAGATTCCCATTTTTGCCTGGAAAACCATTTCGTCTGCTAAAGTTGCTGTCGAAGCCAGGGTTGCTGTTGGAAACAAATTGTACAATTTATAAGTTTGTTGTCCAAAGTAAGGATACTGTTTGGGCCACAAACCGATTTAGTTAGCGACCGACATTAGTTGACCTTGCGAGTGGGTTACTAATTGTGAAAACTTTAGCTCTGTCTTTCTAAATAAATAGTCACTGTAAATGAATAAAGGTGTCCCATATTTGAATTGAATGTGATTTTCTCCTGGTCGGAACTCAGTATTTTTCGATTAGGTATGTAAAAAAAGCAAGTATGCAGCTTCTTTTGGCTCACCACTCATCTCAACGAACTCAAAAGACAAACTACCGACGCCAAAATGAAACTACATAATTTGCATAATTACCTGCGAAAGCTCCACCCACTGCTACCTGATTGGCTGCCTTATTTATGTACGTATGGCTAGAAACTATAATTTGCATAGTTATTTAATTGGACGGCCAATATACGAGCTGTCCGTCTAAGAACCGGTAAAAAAACACTTATCAAAAAATACACTTTAAAACACTTAAAAATTCTTCTCAAATTCCCCAAATCTTCCCCCACCCCCTTCCCTTTTCCCCTTACATACAAAATAACATTTCCAAAAAAACCCCTCCACCAAAGACACCTGTTTTCGCCTGGCCTAAACGTGTTTTGGCCAAGCGAAAACACGATTGAAAACGTGTAAATTTTAAACGTGTAAACGTTTTGATTTTTGACACAGTTCCTAACTCCAGACAGCCACGGGGGTTCTGGAAGGAAAAGTAAAAATCCGTGGGGAAACATGACAGTACGTACTAAAGAATTTTAATTTTTTACTAAATTCAAGATTCTGTATGGATGGATGTTATTAGCATTTTAACTTCAGTTTCAGATTATTTTTTATAATTGTAGGCCCCCATTGGCAGGAAAAAAAGACTCTCATAACTAGGCCTATGGTAGGCATAGGCCCTGGAGTGGCTCACAGCACCGATTCTATACTCTTGGTGCTAAAATATGATTCCAAATATTCCGCCTCCAGGTCCCGGTTTCATAAACAATGAATCGCGATTCATTAGTAACACTGGTGCAACATCGCAAATCGAGTATAACTTGGCCTTTACACAATTTTTCTGCTAGAAATTTTCACGACAGGTAGCCAATATCTTACACCACGTGTGGTTCAAATCTCATGGTAGTCAAGTTATCTAGTCAAAACTGTAGGTAACTTGAAGTCATTCATTAGTTGCAAATATTAGTGAATTTTTCAAAACCACTAATATTTACTAATATTTGGAACTAATGAATGACTTTGACTTAGCTAGACTTTTGTCTGCATCAAGCAAATGTAACAAAAGTTTACACACACATTATCTAACATATTGCCGATATATATGTTGTAAAAATTTCCAACAGAAGCATTAAGTTAACGCAAAGTTATAACTTACTTTCTAGCTTATATCAGTGTTACTAATGAATCGCAACTGATCTTTTATGAAACCGGGCCCAGGCGGAATAAAAATACTTAGTCTAACCTTAGGCTAGACTAGACAAAAGGTTAGTCTAAATTTAAGACAAGCGAGCGTTTAAGTTAAACGAACGTTTAACTTAGACTGAGCTCGTGAATCAGGCATAGAATATACTCAAATTTAGAACACGAAAATAGAACAAATTTTACACGCTAATAATATTTAGACTTAGACTGGGTCTAAACGTTTGTTTAGCTAGACTGCGTTTAAACACAGTCTAAGACTTAGACTGGGTCTAGGTTAAACGCGATTTGTGAATCTCACCCTGTGTGTCTAAGCCATTGCATAGCCAAATATGCCATCAGATACTTCTAGACACTATGCTGCTCCAACGCATATTTTGTGACTTTTTCACAGCAGCTGACCAAAATTTGTGCATGTCCCTCCCTGTGTCCTTAAAGAACAAGCAAGATCAGTCGGCTGTATTTGTGGAGGGAGCCCAGCCATGGGTAACAGAGGAAGGGACAGTTCCGGCGCGTGCAAAATTTCAGGCCAACATTTTTGTTGTGTATTTTTGCATTCGGCACTTATCAAATGGGCATCTTTGATAAATTTTGAGCTAGTTCACGACGTTTGGCCAAAATAAAAAGCTATGTATTTTTTTGCATCACAATAGTATAAAAATTACGTCAATTCTGGAAAAGGCGACCTAAAAGTTAGTAGGCCCAGCAGAGGAGATCCCCACCAAGAATAACCATGCCAGGAGGGTGCAAACATGACCTATAGTTTATCTTATGTACGAGTGTCATATTGCTATAATGTTGTTGTCGAAAGGCAGCGTGTTAATTGCAGATATTATGGACAGGAAAAATCTCTGATTTCCCTTAACTAAAGTCATTGAGTTGGTGACACGTGAAAATAAAGCCCACTTACATCCTGTCCATGCACGCTGTATATAACCAAGAGTATATAATAGTATCTCATTCTATAGCAGAGTCTATAGTGAGACAATATTGTGTACTCTTGATGTCTAAGAGGCAACTGACGTGCAGGGCGCCGGCAGGAATGGCGGCGTCGATGAGCAGGACTCCGAGGGCGGAGAGGAGGGGCAGGAAGATGCCGAAGGAGGGCCGGTGGATCTGGCGGGCGAGGGCGTAGAGGAGGGCGGCGAGGAGGGTGCCGGGCAGCAGGTAGCGCAGCAGGACGGTCTCCAGGGGCACGGGGAGGTTGGGCAGGCCCACGGCGTTCCGGATGGTCTGCACGTTGCGCGCGCCCAGACTCCAGCCCGTCGCCAGCAGCTCCAGCGCCAGCAGGAAGAAGTAGGGCTGCAGCACGATCACCTGCACCAGCAGCCCGCGCGTCGGCTCGAACGAGACCAGGAACGTGACCAGGCTCAGCAGCGAGAACGTCAGCGTCGACGACAGCACCCAAAACAAAACAACACACACACTCAATCCAGCAACCAACGTCTCTTCCACTGGTTTACGGCAAACCCTGTTGTGCAGCTTAAAATGATTACAACCTACCAAAGTGTGGTTTTAGAGATCTCTACAAAGGGACGTGGTGACAAGTTATGTATATATGTTGGCCTAAATGTGTCATGGTGTTAGATAAGCGAGACGTATTTAGATTTATTTGCTAATCGGGACGAGGGCTGGATCCGGTGTACAGGGTGTATACCGGGTCAACCCGCGGACAGGATCCATCTAGCAAGCTTGAGCTCAAATCCTACACCAAAACAATCAATTCAATCTCAACTCTCTTGCATGAGCAATTAAAAAGATAAAAACAGACACAATTTACACTTCGATCTGAGCTTAGGAAACAGGGGAAGCGAATATGAAAAGCTGCAGCCTTCTATGGTGAGTTTGGTGAAGCATTAGCTGATTGGGTTTTGTAACACAAAGTGATTTTGATGATAAGTGTGGTGTGAGACCTGTTTTGAGCAGCGGACACAGAGCAGCTGCAACTGGTCCAGCAGATCGAGCAGTTGTTCGCGCACGAAGTAGACGAAGCAGCTCAGCTGGGCCATGAACTCCAGCGCAGTCTCCACCAGCACCAGCACCAGGTACAGCGACCACTGCTTGCCTGACACACAACACACCACACAAATGCAATTGCTCCACAATTAACTATAGGTATGTATGCAACTAGCTCGTGGTAACATCGCAAAATGTCGCAGATAACGTCACATTCACCACGATTTATTATGCCCGCTCTGGCAGAAATAGCGGCCATATGCATTTTAACGCCTCGTTATCCTTGTTCACTCATAATATACCTTATTTTATGCACATTACCACCTGCCTTACTCAGCAAAACGTCTACCGACGTCTACTCTTAGAGAAAGTAAAGTTGCAATAGGAACCAAGCACCCTAAACTCTCGTAAATGTTAGACAAACAAGCAGCACTTTTATGCAAAAATTCAGAGTAGTTTTTTGCTATTAATGTGAAAATTTACGCTAAGTTTTACCTGCCGCATCAAGCTTTCCAGTCCAGGTTAATTAATTAATCACCACCTGAGCTGTCGACGGGTTAAAATTTTTTGACCCAACCCGAGCAAAGGGGCGGTCTAATGGCTGTATAACATGTTTTAAGCAGTAAAAATTTTAATATGATACCGGGTTGTTTGGATTTAATAAGATTATAGTAAGCATTTTTGGCTGAAAACAGTTTGAAGAAGCTGACTGTCTCTGAAGTCCATCAAAGATTGCAAAGGAGCAATCGACAAGGGGGGGTGCCATACCGCTGGCGGATAGCGGGTGGTCCTCGTTTTGGTTCGACTTTCGGCGAAAGCCAGAAAAAATTTTGCCCTTTTTCGATTTTTTTACTCATTTCTGGGCCATTTTTTGGCTGCGACCGGAAATTTTCAAAAACTTACTCCCCTTCAGGCGATCAAATTTCTTGAATGACGAGGAATTTTTCAGTGGTCAGTCGATATAATTAATCATTGAATAATAAAATACGTTAAAACTGAGCATCATATTTTTTAAAAAAATTGGTTATTTATAACCTAAGAAAGTTATGTAATTATTTAGTAATTTATACCGACTTAAATGGTTTTATTAGCATTTTGGCGGCATTACTTCAAAGATGGGATTTAGTTACAAGTGTCAAAACTTTTGTAGTATAAAAATTTTAAATATGGACTGGGGGGTATGGTGGTATAAAAATAAAAGATAAATACAATACATAACATTAGTGCAGATGTTTATAATGTTGCCAGTTATTCATTTAGTTACATTTTGTAAAAACTTTATAAACCGTTTTAACAACGGCTATTTTTTTCGCTCAAAAGTCTAGCATGTAAAGCCTGCTCCTCCTATAAAACATGGTTTTGGTAATTTTCTTCCCTTAGCTAAAAAAGCAGTATAAAGGCCTGCGCGCCGCTGAGGCGGCGGCAGGAAAAAGCCATAGTTGCTGTAAGTACATAGTTGCGCACTCAACCCTTGAACTACAGCTATGCCATTATTTAAAGACAATTTTCTTTTCTTGTCTTGAAAAAATTTTTTTTTCTATTCTTTCTTTTTAAATTTCTTGCGTTTTCTTTCTTTTTCGATTTCTTGGAAAATTAAGTCGGCTTATTTGGGGGACAGTGCATTCCTTCAAGCAGGTGAGCGTAGTTAGGTCCCATAAAAATTTGCTCACCGGGTTCCCCTGTACACACCCACATGGTTCCCCTGTACACACCCACATGGTTCCCCTGTACACACCCACATGGTTCCCCTGTACACACCCACATGGTTCCCCTGTACACACCCACATGGTTCCCCTGTACACACCCACATGGTTCCCCTATACACACCCACATGGTTCCCCTGTACACACCCACATGGTTCCCCTGTACACACCCACATGGTTCCCCTGTACACACCCACATGGTTACCCTCTACACACCCACATGGTTCCCCTGTACACACCCACATGGTTCCCCTGTACACACCCACATGGTTCCCCTGTACACACCCACATGGTTCCCCTGTACACACCCACATGGTTCCCCTGTACACACCCACATGGTTCCCCTGTACACACCCACATGGTTCCCCTGTACACACCCACATGGTTCCCCTGTACACACCCACATGGTTCCCCTGTACACACCCACATGGTTCCCCTGTACACACCCACATGGTTCCCCTGTACACACCCACATGGTTCCCCTGTACACACCCACATGGTTCCCCTGTACACACCCACATGGTTCCCCTGTACACACCCACATGGTTCCCCTCCCCCCCATGGCCCCTACACACCCACATGGTTCCCCTGTACACACCCACATGGTTCCCCTGTACACACCCACATGGTTCCCCTGTACACACCCACATGGTTCCCCTATACACACCCACATGGTTCCCCTGTACACACCCACATGGTTCCCCTGTACACACCCACATGGTTCCCCTGTACACACCCACATGGTTCCCCTGTACACACCCACATGGATCAATTTTTTATTTTAATTTTTTTTAACATAAATTCTACTACCTAACACAACACACCACACATACCCAAATTACTATTAATATAAAAAAATAATTATAAAATACCCTGTACACACCCACATGGATTCAGTATCAGCTATCTCATTCGTAATCTGTGTTTTAAATATATTACCTGCTTATTTGAAACAGCAGTGATTGATGAAGCTTAGTAAGTTTCAAGTTGCTGTTGCCTCTATTAATTTACCAATCTCCTGGGTGTCTGGTCCATGGAGGTCAAAGGCTATGTAAATACTCATGTTAACCTCGTATTAGTCCCCTATTTTCGCTAGAATGTCTGGCTAGTTTAGGTCATTATGTTTTGTTGTTAAGTTTTTGCCCCGTGCTCCTATTTTTGCCCCGTGCTAAATATTTAGCAGCTTCTTTGTTCAAGTAGTCATTAACGTAACTAAAACCTCGAAGACTGAACTTCCCAGCAGCATGCCAGAGTACCAATCCATTAAGTTAGCACATTTGTGACAGTTAGAACCTGGGATGTCAAAATTTCTTTCAGTTCCTTTCTTTTTATTTTTCTTGTCAAAGAAATTCTTAAAATTTTCTTTCTTTTTCTTTTTCTTCAAGAACATATCTTTTTTTTGTCTTTTTCTTGTCTTTAAATAATGACTTAGCTGTATGCATGTAAGCATGAGCACTAAAGAACTATGTATATACATATGTAGCGACTTTGACCTCTGAACCACGCTGCTTCTCTGGAGGATTGATTGTCGCTATGAATCATGGCATATTAACAAAACACCAAGAGAGCTGAATAAAAGATGAAAAAACTGATGAGTGAATTTATTTTTATGTACTATAATGATGTCTCACGGACCTCTACAAAACTGTTGTTGACCATAAGTTCATTTAAAATTGTGAAAAAGCCTTTCTTCAGAAAATTAGCAGTCAGTTACTCAGTTCCCAATGCGTGGTAATCATATGCTCACAACAGCATGTATATGTAGCTGCTAGGGTTGTTTTGATGCGACCCATTTTCAATTGATTTGATTTGATTTGATGTGGGCTTCTCGAAAATCAATTGATTTGATTCGATTTGATGTGGGCTTCTCAAAAATCAATTGATTTGATTTGATTTGATGTGGCCTTCTCAAAAATCGATTTGATTTGATTTGATGTGGCCTTCTCAAAAATCAATTGATTTGATTTGATTTGATGTGGGCTTCTCTAAAATCAATTGATTTGATTTGATTTGATGTGGGCTTCTCGAAAATCAATTGATTTGATTCGATTTGATGTGGGCTTCTCAAAAATCAATTGATTTGATTTGATGTGATGTGGCCTTCTCAAAAATCAAATGATTTGATTTGATTTGATGTGGCCTTCTCAAAAATCAATTGATTTGATTTGATTTGATGTGGCCTTCTCAAAAATCAATTGATTTGATTTGATTTGATGTGGGCTTCTCAAAAATCAATTGATTTGATTTGATTTGATGTGGCCTTCTCAAAAATCAATTGATTTGATTTGATTTGATGTGGGCTTCTCAAAAATCAATCGATTTGATTTGATTTGATGTGGTCTTCTCAAAAATCAATTGATTTGATTTGATTTGATGTTCAAATACTTTTGATTTGATGCGGTTTTGATGTAACTACTGTCAGTTGAAAAATTGTATGTGATACTATGTAGCCTAATGTCAACGGGATGCTATCGAACGTGAAAATTTTTTATTTTTTTATTGGTTTCACATTTTACAACGTAGAACTAGAACAGGTCAAGGGGCATCGTGGATGTAAACAAGCCTTTCTGCTGAGCAGAGAAACTGTTATGATATAAACTGAGGTCTGAGTGTCAATATATATTCCATACTCATTGGCAAAATATTATTTAATTCCCAATTTCAGCACTAAATAGCTATAGTTTTGTGGGCCGGGCCCGGGCCGCCACACGTATGACTTGTGAGGCGGGCTCGGGCCTAGCCGTTGGTCTTGGACCGGGCCTGCGTATGACAGCCCGCCACCGGCCCGCGTGCTAATGGCGGGCCGGGCCGTGGGGGCGTCCTGTGGGCAGAATAAGCCACGCATAGCAATCTATTTGCATCTTTTCGCAAATTTTGCGAACAGGGCCACACCTACATATAACCCACAGTCCGACCGAAATATATTTGACTATAATTTACGCTGCTCTTGAAGGGGCCACGTAATGCACAGGTGATTATGCACATGCCGACAATACAACTGTGCAATTTATAGGCTATAATAAAACTATATAATAGTAAGTGTACCCTATATGATTACGCATTCTCGCGTCCTTAAGCTGAAACTAGATTTTTACAAATTAGAAATAAATTTTTCACGCTGCATCAAAACTACATCAAAACTGCATCAAAACTAGATCAAAACTGCATCAAAACTGCATCAGAACCCAAGTAAATTTTTCAGTTTTGATTTGATTTGATTTGATGTTGAGTTCTCAAAAATCAATTGATTTGATTTGATTTGATGCGGGCTTCTTGAAAATCAATTGATTTGATTTGATTTGGATCTTTTGAAAATCGATTGATTTGATTTGATTTGATTTGGACTTTCTGAAAATCGATTGATTTGATTTGATGCATCAAAAATCAAAACTGCATCAAAACTAGTTTTGATTTGATGCAGTTTCCACATCAAAACAACCCTAGTAGCTGCTACTCTTACACTGCACAGAGTTGGTTTCAAAACCGTAGAAGGTTCTCTAGGAAGTTGGTTCTCTAGAAGGAACAAAAACCGTGATACACGGGAAACTTACAGCAGAGAACATTGGAAAGATTTAGAGAACGTTTCAGTGAAATTATTATTAACCATTGCTTTTACTGGACAAGAGCATGTGTAGTGTAGTGTTGTGTTGTGTTGTGTGAAGGGAGTGAGGCAGTGGCAGACCTGTGAGATGGGCGGAGAGAGGCATGAGGGTGATGAGCTTGAGGACGGGCTCGGAGGCAAGCTGGGTGCGGACGAGGGGGTGGTTGGCGGGCAGGTCTTGCCAGAAGTGGACCAGCAGGAAGTAGTTGGCCAGCACCTTCACCACCACCACCCACATGGACGTGCAGCAGGTGAGCAGGGCGTACTTGAGCAGGTTGCGCTCGGGGACCGACTTGGCGCCCACGCTGGCGAAGAAGCCCAGGCCCAGGAAGCACGAGTGCACGCTCGACGTCAGCGCGCTGCTCAGCATGTGCACCAGGCCCGTGGCGCTGAACCAGTGGCCCGAGTAGCCCGGGGGACGCAGCACGCCCTGCCAGCGCCCCTCCCGCTCCTGCACCGCGCACACCACCGTCGCCAGACTCAGGCTCAGGCTCCAGCTCAGCGCGGCGCAGTGCAGCAGACAAACGTAGCGCCAGGGGACCACGCTGGCCACGCCCACCAGGATGCACACCACGAACGGCACGAACAGCAGCCACTGCTGGGACGCGCGCACGGCCAGGTAGCCCGCCTCCGAGCGCAGGAACTCGAAGACGGCGTAGGAGGGCGGGTGCAGCGAGGCGTTGGCCACGGGGAGGGGGTGCTGCGGGTGCGGCAGACAGTTGACGCCCCAGTGCTCGGGGTGGCACGGCGGGAAGAGCAGGCGGTGGTCCACACACAGCTCCGTGTTCCAGCTGTTGCCGCAGGCGGACATGTTGCGCGGGTCGGTGAGCAGACTGTAGATGCTGAGGCGGACGGTGAGGATGTTGACGCAGTCGCCGCAGTGGAGGACGGAGGAGGCCAGCATGCTGAGGCCCAGGCCCTTGAAGACGGGCATGGCGCGCGCAAACACCCCCAGCAGACTCTGGCGGAAGTAGAGGCCCAGCGTGAGGTCCAGGTAGAGCAGGGGCGAGCCGACCAGAAGCGTCAGCACCAGGTGAAAGACCAGGAAGAAGGGCCCGAAGTCCACCACGGCCAGCGTGGCCACCAGAAACAGGTGGTGGAAGGACGAGCCCATCACGCACATCACGGCCAGCAGGCACAAAGGGTGGAAGAACGGGTCCTCCAGGCGCCACAGCTCCGCACGCCCGATACCGCCCCCACTGCTGCTCCCAGACATCTCTACACTCCACTGTCCACAATGCAGCACTGCTTCACTGCATCAGGCCACCAGAGCACACAGATCATATCCACACACTCAGCTATCAATAACATAACCATGCAAAAAGACAAGGCAAGAGTTGGCAAGTCTAGTCACACACTTCTTCTACCCAAGTTGGTCTAAAATGTTAGCGGGGCCACCCCTTCCTTCCGGCTAACTGGAAGGGAGAAGCAAAAACCGTGTCATGGGCAAATGTTCGAACTTCTGACTCTGGATTTGAAAAAGGACTTCGGGTAAAAGCAAGAACATATGCTCACTCAGTCACTACCTACTAAACTACAATGTATTACTGCATCTGGTACACAAACAAGCTCATCTGCTGAGTGAGAAATGGTTACATTGTGAGGTCTGAGTGTCAATATTCTAGAGAAAATATCAAACGCGGCCAAATTTTGTGGATAACATGATTTTTAACTCCCAGTTACTGCTCACATGCTCTGCTGAGTCGTTCCAAAGTTTTTCAACTCGCAAAAAGTTGTGAAATTTGAACGCTTTGTCAAGTCAAGTCAAACGTAAAGTTAAGAAATTCAATCAAAAATAAAATGTAATTTAAAAAGGTAAGTCTCACCGAGATTTGAACTCTGACCACTGGATTCCGAATCCAGAGTGCTAACCATTGCACTATGAGACCACTGAGAAGAAACTATTAAAGTCGACTAATGAACATAGATTTTTCAAGCGTGGGTGACGATCACCTGCTTTCTCTAGCGTGTAGCATATACATTGTAGATATTGATACGTAAAGTTGATAGGCTCAAGTTCAGTTGATTCAGTTTCAGTTTTCAACTTTCAGTTCATTATTTGCTGTAAGTAGAGCAAAATTTAGTTGACAATTTTTAGGTCAACGGAAAACTACTATTGTACGCTGAAATTGACCAGTATGTCGATATTACTAAGTGCGAATTCAAAAGCTTCCCAAGCCCAGTTGGCTCAAATGGTAGTGTCAAGTGTGCTGTGCATCTACCGAGCATCTGGTTGCGGATTAGAGTGGTGGTGAGGTGGATCGATTCTGCCACTCACTCATTTTGCGTTCTATGGCATCTCGTTAATTTGGCAGCTAAGTTGGTATTTGCGGGTGGTGCGGCAGAGCAGCGAGGTACCTGCCTTTCTAGTGTTAATTAACGCTAGAAATTTGACCTACCCAGATTAACGTAGGAGTCTGAGATTCCGAATATAGTATATACGCGGCCCCTGAGGGGGCCGCGTAAAAAGTACATTAGGTAGGGATGAGTAAGTTATATACATCAGTACAGATCAAAATAAACATCGGTAGGGTAGACCGGGGTAATATGGCAAACCGGGGCAATATGGTTAACCAAAGTTTAATCAGCTGCATAAATTGAACCAATGAACGAATAGCGTTCGTTTTTTCAAGATTAAGCTCTGATCATGTGACGTAGTGATTGGCTAAATTTCGTCACATGACTTGTAGTCTGACAAAAATAACAATCGTTTGTTCATTCGCAGTCTCAAGTTTGCGTCTTGTGCAGTTTGTCACAGCAAATTTTTGCTAAGGTTTGCGGAGCTGCATAAACTGTTAACAGCAAGATAATTTGCAAATTTTTATATCCTTGGAATCCTTATTCTATTGTCTTTCGAATGATACCAAATTCGAAAGTTTTTAACTGAATTTAGGTTAGTTATTTTTTAGTTTAAATTTGTGGGGTAATATGGCAACGAATAGGGTAATATGGTTAGCGCAAACGGGGTAATATGGATTAGTGGGGTAATATGGCAAACTGTGTTATTTTACACTGAAAAGGTACCGCTAAAGTATTATAGCTGTGTATTATTATTATTGCTAAAGTATTATTATTGCTGTGAATATATTTTTGAGTTGATGTACAATATGTTTTCAGTAGTTTTGTGCAAATTACGGTAAATGTTATTGAAGTTTTTTTACATTAATTATATTTATAGTTCGGCTTTTATATGAGTAGTTTAACTTTTAGTTGCAAATGTTTGGTTGTTCCAGGTGCAAACCTCAATTTTTACGCGGCGGCCTCAGCCGCCGCGTATATACTATTTTACAGCAGCAGAATTTAACACGTATCGTCTGCTGCTGTGTATTAATGCACTGGAAAAGTTGGTAGGTCCGAAAATACACGTAATGTGTGTGCGTGTCTGTTCTTGGTGTGTGTTCATCTGCAATCTAGGTAAGTGTACATGAGCGCATCCGACAGACACAAATCTTCACAGCGCACAGATCATCGCACAAATGCAATGCTGGTGAGTTTTGTATACAGAAACACTAAAACCTGGCACAGTAATGTTTCCCAGATTGTTATTAAGCACGTTAGAACCTTAGATCATCAAGTCTTCAAAAAAGGCAAACCATGCTGTTGCAAGCAAGATGAATGGTGCGGTTGCCTGCCATTTGGCTATGACGGCACGTCGACGTCAGCGCCTTATTTCGCTTTGGCAAACAACAGCAACGCTTTTAAATGGCGGGGTTTTTGATCCGCCGTTTAAACGATTATACTTCAGAGTGGACTCGAATTTAGGTGTTTATAGGTTTACAGGTTACGCACAGTTTCACAGTTTCAACAGCCATTACTCCACAACCACTCAAGCAATTTGCACTAAATTTTGTGTGCATAAACTAGAGTATATGTGCTTTTACTTTCTGTAGTGAATCTAAACAAAAAGTTTTTTAATTGTGACGAAATTATCGAATGTGAATAGGTTTTCAAAACGTCATTTTTCCGACTTTGCGACTTCACGGCTAACTGTATGCTGCATCAATTTTGCTAAAACTTTTCAAAAATATTTGCCTTGAAACATATTTTTAGAATATATAAAGAACAATGACCTATCTTTCACTGAAAAAGTTTTATGGCCGCGCAAATTTGACTGCTTTCCCGACACTACCCCCTTAAATGAGCATAGGCTTCGCTGTGTGAGAGTAGGACTAAAAATTGCCGACCAAATGCGAAGACCTACAATTTCACATGAAAAAAGCTCAACGATCTTGTCACTAGAATATACTAGTCAAGTTGCATAGCCCCAGATATGGTAGTTCATCATGAGGTATCTCACATGATCCACTGGGCAGTGGGCACTAAAGGGCTAAACTTAAATTTGAAACCTAACCTGAAAGCACGATATAGCCACGAAGACATGTACATAGCTGTGTGTCATGCTATGAAAAGTGTTGCTTTAAAAGTTTTGCTGCCGCGTTTTATATTCGAAGAATATCCTCGGTGCTGTAATAAGCATGTGTCTGTCCCACAGAAATCTAGGTATCAAAAATTAGTTTAACCTTACTCACAAAACGTGCTTGTTTGTGCCTTTGTTTCTAACAAAATTTTGTATTCGCCAGTTAAGAGTTTGTAGTCATAAACGCACACATAAATTTAGAAACGAATCAATAGTGGCGTTGCTCTGTTTCGTTTTTGGACAGTGTCAGGGTCAGCACGAATTGACTATGCACTGTGTATATACCCGATCCTTTCCGGGCCGCTTATATAGTATTTAGATTCCGAATTTTAATCTCCTATGTAATGCTGAGTGTACAGTTTTCTATGGTTAATTTACACTAGGAAGATAGGTGTATGTAGCTACATATGTAGTACCAACTACCGTCCTCTTTTTACCTACCTACATAGTACATACCTATGTCCAAGTCTGCGTTAGCTTTTCAGCCAGTATTTTATTTTTGCAATAGATCTACGATGGTTAAAACACATTTATATCACAACAAGAATTTTTACAGAGGAATTAGCAGAGTCAATATTTGATATCTTACATGGTAACTCATTTAAAATTATTTCATTCATTTGTCACTATTCATTTCTTAATTAATGCATACCGGCAATTCTGCTGACGCTCAAAAAAGTTATCTCTAGCTCACATTTTTAACCCTGTGGTCTCATAAGTGAGCACGCTGGGGTCAGAATCCTGATCCGTGTTCAAAGTTTAAGTTCAAAAAAGTTACGGTAGGCGAGTACGAGACTAGTGTAAAACTGCTTAATATATAAGTCGGAAGCTTTATTTTTAACTAATATTATAAAGTTAGGTGTCTTACTTAAACTGTAATTTTGAGTCAAACAAGCACGTCTTGCGAGTAAGTTTAAAGTAATTGTCGACAGATTTCGTTCCGACATGCTTGCAGTGCCGAGGATATTCTTTGAATATAAAACGCGGCACCAAAATTTTTAAAGCCGGACTTCGAACATCTGAAACTGAAAAATGTTTGCCTAGGTGCATTTTGCTTTTAGAGTCCGTGTTTCGTTAAAAAACTAATACCTTTGTTACAAAATACCGCTTATATTACCGCGAAATTAATAAATTCAAGACTGGACACAATTCATTATTGGCAGCTAGACTCAATTGAACACACGTATCGAACCGCGTTAAAACAGCGTGTTGCTCGCTAATGTGAGCTGCCAACCCAAAGTAGTTCAGGTGTTGCCGATGCTGTCATCGCCTTAGCGCGGCTGCATGCATAGCGGTGACAACTGACAACTGGCAAACCATGGTTTGCCAATGGCTTCTAAGCTTTAAAATGGCTTGTAAACAATCAATAATAAACAGACTAGGAAACTGATGTGATAGGTTTAGGTATGCACTATTTGACATCAGACATGCTGACTGATCAATCTGTGCGCTATGTATTTTAATCAGATATATTCAATATGCGATATATCGTGATATTATATGCAATATATTACGCGCGTACAACAGTAATAACGAGTAGACGTACATATATCGCTATCGTTATGACGCTGAGATCACACTTCAGCACGTTTCATGCACACACACGCACACATTTGTCTTTTAGGACCTACAAACTTTTACAGTGCAAATATACACAGTGAAAGTAGATACATGTAAATAGAAGCTTTTGTAATATAGTATATACGCGGCGGCTGAGGCCGCCGCGTAAAAAAGTCAAGTGCGAATGGACTTATGTACTTTAACTTATTTTAACTTATTTTAAGTCAAACACTTACTTTAATTTTAAACAACAGTTATTTCAACAGTTGCATAAAAGTCACTGATTTGCGGCTTTAACCAAGAGTCAATAAAAGAATGTACATCCTTCCTAATACGTACTCTAGATTAACACATAAGCCTTAACTAGATTACTAGATTAGCCTTACTTTAACTCTAACTTTAATTTGAACACTGGGTCTTACTTCAACTTTAACTTAAATGAAAATGTGCCCACTCTTTGCCATGATGGTAAGCCTGAAAGGCCGCAAAAAAACTTGTGAATCAAAAGTCTTTCAAGTTAAAATATAATTCAAAAGGCTGCATCAAACGTCAAAACTAATATCACTTATTTTTTGTGGGGCGGCAAAAATTGAAATCAAAATTGTCAAATTTTGGCAGCGAATCAAGTGCATTAAATCAAGATGAAGATTCAGCATTGTGAATTGAAAACACCTAAAATGCAACTTTACTTATTTGTGTCCTGACGACGGTCCTGTCTCAGTAGGGCCTAAGGTATGAAATCGTAAATTTTCGACAGTCTGTCCGAAACTAATACTTTATCAAGTTCAAATATAATGCTTATATTAAAAAATAGTTTCACATAATATGCAGTAAAATAAGTTTATGTGTTGTCTTTAGCGATAAATATGTTATACTGTCAATTTTTTGCAAGTTTCACGCCCAAACAGAGCATTAGCCATATTACCCTACTTTTTGCCATATTACCCCACTGCATTAGCATATTACCCTATTTTTCCTAATTTTGGGACAGTACCTTTGAAAGTAATTTTTTCATTGCACAAACCAGCTAGCAAGTTGAAATTTGGCAGGCATACTAACAAAAGGTGGTACTTTCGATGGTACGATTTTCAGCTTCGTAAATTGAGGATGGGTTGAGTGTTGACTTTTTGCGTCAAGTAGGGTAATATGGATAAATGCAACAACAAGCCCAATCTGCGGCAAAATCTTCAGTAAGTGTAAAGCAAACACTTTCAAGTACATTGGCCAGAGGCCATCGTAAACCTGTTGGGTCAGTTACCTGATTCAGTTTTTGTAAAAAGCGTATAATTTTGCAGCCACCAAAACTGCAAAATCTCAGTCAAAAAGTTTTTAAAAGTGAAGTTTAATCATTGTATGTACTCGGTAACCATTTTTACTGAAAAACTTTTAATTTCAATTTGGTCTGTTTTTGCGTCACGTTTGAAGCAGGCAACACTGTCAACACTGGCAAACACTCGTGTTTTGCATAGAAGTATATAGTGCTTTGTTCTATTTCGTACAAACAGAAACCGATTATTACCTGCATAATACGTTAATATGCAAATCAAGATACGACTTTGTACAAATACTGTCTAATTTGCATAATACAGTAATATGCAAATGAGCAACTTTAGTTCTTCCGTGAGACGTCAGTCAGTCACTTCAAGTCTGCATGCTAGTCACAATACTGCTCTTTGCTCTCCTTTGCGTTACAAGTATGGAGAGTAGCGCTGAGTCTGCGGATAATACTGCTCCAGCGGATCAAGCCGCAGTTGGCGCCCAGCGTGGCGCCCCGACGGCCCCAAGTGGTGGTGCTCCTGCAGTCCAGGTGGTTTCTGCGCCAGCGGATGTCGGAGCTGGCGTCGACCCACATTTTGATTTGGGGGCGATTGTAACCTCGATTGTCGCGCAGCAGATGGCCAAAAAGGATCAATCCGTGTCCAGCCTTTCCAGCGTCAAGCCTGTCCTGAAGACCAGTTTGAAGAAAATGTTTGAATACAACCAGGACTTGCTGGTCGGCCTGACTGGCGCGGTAACAGAGTTAGAAAATGATGACCCTGATCCTGTCAAGCTGCTGACCGAGCTGAAAGTTTTGAAGGAAAAGATCCAGTACCGGATCAAGCAGATACGAGTGGCCGACCGCTATGATTGGGCTACCGTGGAAACATACGAAAACTCGGGAGGAATTGGAGACGACGAAGAAGATGAGAAGAAAATCCGCATGGCAGCCAGTGCTACCGAAAAAGAACGCAAGAAAGCGGAGTCACTGAAGAAAGGGAAGATCCCTGCACGGCCGTTTTTTCGGAGGCCGGGGGCCTTCGTTGATCCCCAGTACCCACCGCCTTTCCTTCCGCACCCGTATGCTTGGCGCCCTTCGGCCATTCAGCGCTCGACCGCCCGTTTCACCCGTGGCCCCGGTCCGTCTGACGTCTGCTATCGCTGCTATGCCCCAGGCCACTAGGCATCTAGCTGCCCTCAAGCGTCCAGTGCCAAACCCGGACCCAGCTCGGCCTAACACTGTCAGAAAGAAAGCTTGTTTGAAGACTTTTGACTGTAAGTGTGAACCACGAAATTGTTATTACTGTATTGAAAATAAACCTCTTGTTGCTTTTCCTTCTTCCGTTCGCGGAAGATTGAGTAGGTGTATTGAATTCTGGCAAAGAATCAAAGCCAATAAGTTTGTTCTAAGTGTCGTTAGAAACGGATTCAGTTTGCCATTTTCTAGTGCACCATTGCCTAGAGAATTCAGAAATAACCGCAGTTCTAAACAAAATACAGAATTTGTAGTTGAATCGATCACAGAGATGCTTAAGGCAGAATACATTACTGAAGTGTTTCACCGACCAAAAGTAGTTAATCCGCTTAGCGTGCACATACAATCCAATGGAAAAAAGAGATTGATATGTGACTTGAGGTATGTAAATGCCAATATAGATAAGCGTAAGATAAGGCTAGACGACATGAAAGTGATGCGTCAATATCTTGAGCGCGGAGCATACATGGTGTCCTTTGACATACATAAAGGATATTATTTTGTCGAGATTCAAGAAGCTGATCGTACATACCTAGGTATTAGTTTCTCTATTAGAGGTCAAAAACGCTATTTCATTTACAATGTGCTTCCATTCGGGCTCTCTTTAGGACCATTTATTTTCACGAAATTGCTGCGCCCGCTGGTGCACCAATGGAGACAAGCCGGAATAAAAGTATGTGTATACTTGGATGACGGGCTAATTACAGCTGCCGATGCATCTAGCACTCGATGTGCTGCGTGCCGCATACGCACTGACTTAGAATCAGCTGGTTTCGTTACCAATGAAAAGTGTGAGTGGACGCCATCCCAAGTTCTTCAATGGTTGGGAATAGTGATAGACTTGCAGCAGTTTAAGTTTAAGCTGCCAAAATTGCGAATAGATACCGCAAAGAAACGAATAAATGCGGTAATTAAGTCCAAAAAATGCAAATGCCGCGATTTAGCCCGCGCGACAGGAACGATTATATCAATGTCACTAGCAATTGGAAATTTGGCTAGACTCATGACTCGGTACTGTTACGCCGCCATTAACACAGCTCCCCACTGGGATAGTATCGTTCAACTAAATGCTGAACAGTTGCGAGAATTACAGTTCTGGTTACCAAACCTTGACCATTTGGAATTTGTTGATATACTTAAAGAAACGCTGCCGCATATTCTATGCTTTTCCGATGCCAGTAGCACCGGTATAGCTATGGTAGGAATAAAAGGCACCGAACAATGGGTTGCATTGAAATCACTGTGCAAGTTTGATAGGAAACGATCGAGTACATGGCGTGAGTTAGAAGCTGTAAGATTCGGGCTACATGCACTAGCTTCTCACCTAAGTGGTAAGATCGTGAAAGTGTTTTCTGACAATCAAGCAGTTGGACCAATTGTAACGGCAGGGACGGCCAACCCCCAGCTACAAGTGCTAGCACTAAAAATTTATTCCTTATGTGTAAAACACAACATAAAGCTAGAAATTGAGTGGATACCTAGAAAACTGAACGTTGAGGCAGACAAATTTAGTCGAATAGTAGACTTTGACGACTGGACAGTACATCAAGCTGTTTTTCAATTGCTATGCAAACGTTGGGGAGCACCAGACGTGGACAGGTTTGCTGACGAACAAAACGCAAAAGTTTCCAGATTTTTTTCAAAGTACTGGGTACCTAACACGGCCGGTGTAGACGCATTTTCTGAGCCGTGGACAAGCACATTCAGCTGGCTGGTTCCACCGATTAACTTGGTAGCACGGGCAATACGCCATCTACAATCCTCCAGAAGCCGAGGCATACTCGTCATACCTGAGTGGCCGTCGGCCAGTTTTTGGCCCATACTACTTAGCGTTTGGCCCACTCTGGTACTGGACCACCTACGGTTCCCACCTGGGAACTGCGTTTTTGAAAAAGGAACACAAGAAAACTCAGCTTTCGGACCCGATTTTTCTAGTGCAGTTTTGGGACTACTAGTAGACGGCTCTCAACTTTGAACTCTTCAGTGTTTATGCTTGTTATGTAATAATAAAGCTATTTCTTTTCGGTTGAGACTTGACGAATATAGAAAAGAAATAGTGCTTTGTTCTATTTCGTACAAACAGAAACCGATTATTACCTGCATAATACGTTAATATGTAAATCAAGATACGACTTTGTACAAATACTGTCTAATTTGCATAATACAGTAATATGCAAATGAGCAACTTTAGTTCTTCCGTGAGACGTCAGTCAGTCACTTCAAGTCTGCATGCTAGTCACAATACTGCTCTTTGCTCTCCTTTGCGTTAAAAAAAATTAATTTTTTTCTCCTCAATTCTTGTTGCAGATATTGTAAAAAACAGCACTTGGCGAAACGAAACAGCAAAATTTAATGAAAAAATTCCTGGAATTCAAAACACGATGTTGAAATTGCTGCAGTCTGCACGAGCCGAAAGCACCCAAAAACAATATGACCGAAATTTTGAAAAATTTAGAGAGTGGTGTGCGTCCTTAAGCTGCTCTGCATTGCCTGCGACCCCTGTAACGGTGGGTATTTATTTGTCATCGCTATTTCGGGCAGGCAAAGTATCTGCAACTATCAATCAAGTAGCAGCGTCAATAGGTTACGCCCACGGCTTAGCTGGCCTAAACAGTCCCGTTCAAGAAAAACTAGTGAGAAATACGCTTGATGGTATCGCTCGTCAATGCAGAAGACCAGCAAAACCCAAACACGCTATCAACAGTACAACTATGGCCACTATAATAGAAAAATTTGCCGGACCAGATGCAACTTTAAAGCAGCTACGAGTTGCAGCTTTTTGCATAATCAGTTATTTCGGTTTCTTGCGCGCTCAAGAAGCGCTGAATCTCCGTATTGGTGACATAGAATTCCATGACAATAACTTTGTCGTTTCAATCAAAAAGTCAAAAACCGACCAACTTGGCAAAGTAGAAGAAATAATGATAGCAGCAACCTCCGATGCTTTTTGTCCATACAAGTTGATGCAGCGGTATATTGTAGCCCTCAATTCTAAATCGCCTTCAGACTATCTAATTCCAGCGATAAGTTTCCACCGGACCACCAAAACCTTTGAGGCCCGCCCACATCGCAACATCTCGTACAGCCGTATGCGTGAAAAAGTGAAAACAGCTCAGGCCGCCATTGATATAGATGCCCGCGACTATGGCTTGCACTCCTTTCGCCGTGGTGGCGCCACATCAGCAGCAGCTGCGGGTGTTCCGGACAGACTCATCCGGAAACATGGACGATGGAAAACAGAAGCAACCAAAAACAGATACATCGACGAATCACTAGCGAACCGTCAAATGGTCACCTCCAAATTAGCACTAGCACGGCCTTGAAACAAACAAACAAACTCAGTGTTTATGCTTGTTATGTAATAATAAAGCTATTTCTTTTCGGTTGAGGCTTGACGAATATAGAAAAGAAATATAAGTTTTACTGGATGTAAAAGCATAATTTTTCAGGAATTTCAGTGGTTCAGTGGTTAGTGTGTTAGGTTTGTAACCATAAGGTCACTGCTTCGACTCCTAGTGCATCATTCTTTTTTTGACCTTTGCATTTTCTACCGCTGAACATGTAATGTAAGAAGACAAGTGAAAATACAAGGCATTTGGTAGTTACAGATGCAAATGTACGGTAGAAGACATGTAAAACACACTCCGCACATAAGCACTTTAACGCTAGCAGTGTGTTAAGAATCCAAAATCAAAATTAAAGACCTGTTGGGCTGTGGCCCAACAGGAAAAAATGCGTTCATATTGCCCCGGTCTACCCTATGACTCCGGAGTAGGGTTGTTTCAATTATTTCATTTAATCATTGAAACCCACTTTCAATTTCAATTTCAATATCAATTATTAATTGATATTGAAATTGAAAATAATTAGCCTAAAAATTGATAATGGTATTGAAATTGAAAATAATTTGGTCAAAAAATGATAATGGTATTGAAATTGAAAATATTTTAATTGAAATTGAAATTATACTTTCAATTTCAATATCAATTATGCTGGGCTGGTTGACTTCACAGCAATGTCTGATGCTGGAACGAAGTCTTGTCTGTATGCCTTTTTGTGCATGTAGCATGTGTCGGTGAACAGCCATGATTGAAACGTAATTGATACTGAAATTGTCTAATTTCAATTATTATTTTCAATTGAGCGTACGTCTCTTTATTATCAGCTTGAACCTTCGTTATTGTAGGGGCAAAGAGCCATTTATGATCAAGTCGCAATTATGAATAACTGAAAATTTGATTGGCTAGATCTCGGGCCACGTGACACATTGACGTATGAAAAACGCATCAAAATGAAGCTTGATGTTTGGCCAATCAATGACAAAAATAATGTTTCGGTCACGCTTACGTATCCGGAAAAATTTTGGATCAAGTGCATCCAATCAAAATTTCCCGAAAACGCGCAGTATACACAACAGCACACTGATCCGACAAACACAAAGCATTACAGCACACAGGTAATCGCACAAGTGCTGGAAAATCTGTTACACTAATATGACAAAACCTATCACAACAATGTTTCCAAAATTGTTTATCAGCACGTCAGAACTAGGGGTGGGCGCGGTACTGCGGTTACCGCGGTTACCGCTGCGGTAACCGCGAATTTGCGGTATGCGGTAATGGCCCCGTTACCGCGCGGTAAGTGCGGTTACCGCAACTTGCCTGTTACCGCGGTTACCGCACAAATTTGCAGCAATAATAGGGGACCTGAGTGTGAATTTTAGTTGAAAATAGTGCTTAATCACCGTTTTAACTAACAAAAGACTAATATTTTAAATATTTATGTTTGTTTCTCCTGTTTTTAAACAGTGCCGTGCGACTTCTGTTTTATACTTGTCTTTAGATATTGTTGAAATTGCCAAGATTTTGTCTTTAAATTTGAAATTGAATTTTGTCACCAGTTTTAATAACTGAAAGGGCAATACAATACTGTGGGTTATCTAGATGCATGTTGTTTATACTTTGTACAAATTTGATAACAAGCGCATACATGTTAAAGTTGCACAATCGACACAGACCAAAATCAATCATCACCAGAACCAACCCCACCGTAAGCAGTGGTCTACTTGTTTGCTTTTCCATAGACCCGGCCATTTTGATGTTGTTTATGTCTGGTAAGCAATAAGGATACGACTCTGTTTATTCACGACTCACAATCAATTGTATAAAGATAAAGATTCGTCCTTTCTGTTCAAAGAAATGACCTACGAGGCCACAGTATGCCGCATAATTGCGTATAGTTAGCATAGTTAGCCTTTAGAGGCCCAAAATGTTAAATTTGAAACAAAATTGCATTGACGGATATATAAAACTTCGTTACGGTAACAGTAAACGTTTTATTACCGCGGTTACCGCAATTTGCGGTAATACCGCGGTAACTGCTCCAGCTAAAAAATTAAGGCTAGTTTTTGTCCATTTAAGATAACGACTGACTAGGTGACAACTTTATAGGCACACAAATAGCCTTTAGAGACCCAAAAAGTTAAATTTGAGACCAAAATGTGCAGTTAACTATTGCATTAAATTTTGGTTGCGGTAACCGCATACGTTTTGTTACCGCGGTTACCGCAAAATTTTGCGGTAATTACCGCGGTAATTACCGCAAAAACCGCGGTAATTTTTGCGGTTTGCGGTAATTAAAAATCGTTACCGCGCCCACCCCTAGTCAGAACCTGATCATTTTGAAGGCTAGAAACCGTTGGAAAACCAATGCGGTGGCACGACTGTCACGAAATGCGTTTTCTAACAGAACTCGCCGAGGGTCTTGCCGTCGGTGGGGTGATTCGGGTTGACTTGTGGGTTCGTTCAGGTCAAAAATTATGGGTATGCAGTATGCATTCTAGACCATGTTCTCAAGCTAATGGACTGGTGACATAATGACTGGAAGTTCGTAAACCATGTTTTACTTCGTTGCCCAGATCCCAGCAGCTACACACAATATCTCTGAGCAGGAAATGGAAATGTAAAGGTTTCGGCAAACTTAGCAGTATAGCCATACAAGATGGGTATCCGCCTAATGCGGAAAAGGGGTGCCGTGCAGTGGATTGCTCCCTAGGAACCATTTCTTTTAGTTGTTACTATAGCTGTTGGTGTGACACCGTAGATTAGTGAGAATTAGTAGTAGTAGTTAGTAGTTAGCCACTTCGATAACGCTGAGTTCACGCGTACTTAATTTTTGCTGTGAAACCGTAACGCAGTTTCCGAGCTTTTCGTTCGATTCGGTTTAGTTTGTCCGTTATTTTTAGCCAAAATTACCTTACTTTATTGTATGCTTCTCAAAAGATGTGTAATCTTACCTATCGAAAAACAGAAAGCAAAAAATTTACATAAAATCTTGATAAAAGCATAGTATATATAACAGCTCCACGAGAAGTCGAGTCGGGTCGGCTTAGACCTTATTTCGGGTCGGGTCGACCCGTTGTGAACTCTATTTTCTAACCCGCAGTTTAAAATAATGTCTTTTAGTGTAAGCGTAGTTTTTACAATCAATCTATTAGATTTTAACTTATTATTTTCAACGTAACTTGAAAGCAAGATGCAGCCACGAAAACCATGCTGCAGTTTAACATGTCGTGTAAACGTGTTGATTTAAAGATTTTACTGCCGCGTTTTATATTCGAAGAATATCCTCAGCGGTCTACGTATGTCGCAACGTAAACTAGGTATCAAAAATTAGTTAGAACTTACTCGCAAAACGTGCTTGTTTAAACCGTTTAGTCCGATTAAAATTAACCCTTTAATCCGGTAAAGGAATGGGCCCTTAGTAAAATATAGCAATTACGCTGATCTGTATTTCTGAAACTATACATAGTGCATAACAGTTAACAGGTGGGACGGCATAGTGCGTAGCAGTAGATTGTAATAGTAAAATGGCTTAGTAGCTTAAACGTTCCAACACAACTTTTACAAAAAGTATTGACACCAGATTGCCAAAAAATATGCTATTCACCGAGATTAGAAGTTAATGTTTGCAGTAAGTTAGGTTGAGTGGCGTCACATGGTTGAACCAACGGCTATTCAAAAAAATTTACATATTTTAACTTATATACATTTTTACTCAGTGCATAGGTAGTCCTTAGTCCTCTTTTGTTGTCGCAATTCGTGGTGTCTTTCGTTGTGATCCGAAACTTATTAAAAAGTAGATTCAAATCTTTACATCATTCACTTTCATTGGGTTACGTAACACAGTGAGTTAAATCAAATGTTCTGCAACTTGAATAACGGTTTTACGATTTCTCTTCGACGCTCGTAACTCTAGGATTGATGAAAAAACCACGTGTTAGAGTCCTTCTGGTTAAGTACCGTAGGTGCGTGCGCGGTGCGTGTAATTTCGCGCATTTTTGTGTTTATAGAGGAACAGTTACAAACAGTTATCATAATATTACTTATTAAAAAAGCCTCAGTAGTTACGCTAAAAAAATTGAAAAATAATTGAAATTGAAAATAAAATTATTTGCAAAATTGAAATTGAATTAAAAATATTTCGAGAAAAAAATTGAAATGGTATTGAAATTGAAAATATTTGGGCAAAAAATTGATAATGGTATTGAAATTGAAAATAATTGGGCAAAAAATTGATAATGGTATTGAAATTGAAAATATTTGGGCAAAAAATTGATAATGGTATTGAAATTGAAAATAATTCCATAATTGAAACAACCCTACTCCGGAGTCAGCGTCACTGACTTCATTTTGCAGTCAGTGACTGCGGTCAACCTATTGTCGTCACAGGTACAAGTTACTTTCGGTAGTTTTAATATTCATTATGTACCTGACTCCAGAGTCAGAGTCACTGACTGCGGAATCAGCATCATTTCTTTATACATATATGGCTTAGAAACTTCACTTGCACATAGGCTATGTTTGCGTGTAGTATAGTAGTTTGTGACAGTGATGATTAAGGTGATGTTAATTTTGAAGTCACTGACTCTGACTCCGGAGTCACTTAATGAAAATCGAAACAACCGCAAAAGGCATTGGACCTATGACGTCAATAGGTTGACTGCAAAATTAAGGTAGTGACGCTGACTCCCGACTTCCCGAGACAGAATCAGGATGTTAATTTTGAGCCGTACTGTAGTAGAAACTGACGTAGGCGACGTACATATGTAATGTAGGAACCACCTAATCGTATTGAGGCCATGAAGAAAATTCTACATTCGCTATGAAAAAAGTCAAATTTACACATTGCTAATGTACATATAATGTACCTGAGGCCCTGAGGGGCCTGTTGCTCAACTTTTCGGGTGGATTTCACAAAGGTGGTTTTACTAAACCATGGTTTTACGTACGTTTTTATATGATTTGCACATAATTTCATTACGAGATTCGTTGCGAATTTCGTGGATTTTCCTATACCATGGTTTTAGCGCAGTTGAAATTTGAAACCTGCTACGCAGCAGGTCTCTGTTTTGCTGAAATTTCAGCTGAGCTAAAACCATGGTTTAAGAAAATCTAAGAAATTCGTTAACGAATCAGGAGATATTTCGTAATGAAATTATGTGCAAATCATATAAAAACGTACGTAAAACCATAGTTTAGTAAAACCACCTTTGTGAAATCCACCCTACAAGTCTTACAATTGTAACAATTGTAAGTGCAAAATCAGGTGATTCGTTACGAATTCATCATATATATAAATTCATTACGAATCGCCTGATTTTGCACTTACAATTGTTACAATTGTGAGATTTGTAAAGTTGAGCAACAGGCCTACGTACTGAAGCATAGGTTTTTTGTGTGGCAGTAGGTGGCGTACACAGATCTACGCTTCCTGAAAAAACAATTATTAGTTCAGTGGGCCAGCATCAACCAGCCACTCTTTTTAGGCTCAGATTGCGTAGTGATCACGTCAGGTGCTAAATAGCCCTTCCGATTTCTGCGCATGACACGGTTAAGTGAAATAAATAGTAGTACAACATTTTTCAGAAAAACAGACATCACATTCTATTATATCCACATTTTCAAATGTCTGGTTCGTGAGGGGACAAACCCTTGTAATAACTGGACAGGGACATCCTTGGTAACGAGTATGAAACCGTGCGTCAGCTTATGTTAAAACCAGTGGACTAAATCAGCTACATAGAGTATTGCTATGACACAAGAGTGAAGACAGACAGACACAGCCTTTATTGCAGTTAAAGCAGAGACAAGACACCAGCGTCCATCAGTCCATTGACACTGTGCTCACACTGACGCATTCCCCTCCCCTGCACACCTGGCACTCACAATACACAAACCCCTGACGTGGTCGTTGCTAGCCGGACCAAACAAACCCAGCACGGGTCACGCCTTCCACACATCAGCCACAATCAATGCAACCCTATTCACAGCACTCAAACTAAACATCTTTTCAATCACATTTCAAGGCAAAAATAACTATTTTTGTAGACGCATATAAACGTTTCCCGATACACTAGCCCCTTGAAATGTGTTGATATTTTGTAGCCATTTCAGGCAGTATTGGAAAGTGACATGACTGTTGCTTGATTAAATGACAGACAACCAACAGCTGCAGTACACAGATCATCTCAGAGGTCACATTACATTAATATGCAGTTGAGGTGAGCATGTCTTGAGCAATCACAGCACCCAAGCCAGCTGTAGCCCGATCACACTTATCCGGCTCACAACATGGACAATTATATCCGGCGGTTTTCAAAGGACTATTTTAATTTGAAGCATGATTATTTACACGTTTAGTAGGTCTAAAATGAAGTGGTTTAATTTGACAAGGATTGGCCGATCAGTCTGTAGGGCATTATATGTACATAGGTATTACAACAGCGTATCAATGTGCAGCATTAAACAGCCAAATACAGAGATATGTCTGCAGGTCGTATTGGTCAGAGACTCAGGGTCATATCCAAAATTGGATTTATCGGAATAGATTTACTTTAATTCGTCAATAACGCAGGGTCAATTAAACGTAATTTACTGAAACTTGGCACACACAGAGATAATGTATGTAAGCCGTGTAGGACTTAATTTCAGCCAGCTATTTTCATTTTGTGCTGTGTTATTAGCAAAATTAATTTGAATCTAATCCGTTAAATCCAATTTTGGATAAGGCCCTCAGAGCTCAGGTGGTGAGGGCACATAGCCAATGCTTTGCCAGACGATAACAAAACGACAAAACTATCACTAAGGGCGGATTTCACAAAGGTGGTTTCACTAAACCATGGTTTTACGTACGTCTTTATATGTACGATTTACACGTAGTTTCATTACTAAATATCGCCTGATTCGTTACGAATTTAGTAATTTTCTTAAACCATGGTATTAGTAGTGCAGTTGAAATTTCAAACCTGCAGCACAGCAGGTTTCTGTTTTGCTGAAATTTCAGCTGAGCTAAAACCATGGTTTAAGAGAATCTACGAAATTCGTAACGAATCAGGAGATATTTCGTAATGAAAATACGTGCAAGTCATATAAAAACGTACGTAACACCATAGTTTAGTACAACCACCTTTGTGAAATCAACCCTAATAGTCTTTAATAAATATTAAATTCAGCCGGCTGAACGAACATATTATGTACGCTGCATGAAGTGAGGCCTGCTGAAAGACACGTTCAATCCAAGGGATGGGGTTAGTACAACAACAATCAGTGAAGTGAGACACCCAACAAACACAATTACATCACAATCATGGCTATCACAGGTGCAGCAGTGTACTGGCATAATTAGCCCACATTTTTTTCCGAAAGGACGTTTTAGCTGTAGCGATGACGCTGGTGGTAGGGTTTTTGGGCCCTTTTTTGCTAATTTTAGTATCAGTACAGCGATAATAACGTATAAAACCGTAATATCTTACGTATAATATCCCCCCATCACGTTACCGCCAGAAAATTTTGCCTGAAAATATGGCAGGGTATATACATGACTTGTCGATTTTTTGTAAATGTGTCAAAATGAATTTTACTTGACAAACACAAATAGACACATATTAGCACATTATGGCCAAAAGCAGTGAATTTAGAGTTCAAAACAAAAAAATCCACTCAAGATCGTGAGTGGTTATAAAACAATACACTCAAACGTTGCACCCACATACACATGTGCATAATATGTAATATAATATATGCTTGGGTAAAAGATACTAAGAAATTGTGACAAATAAATATTGCTCACGCCCCTGCCTGTGCTGAGTGATTAGTGATCACTGTGAGTGAGCCAGTGACAAGAGCACACCCAGCACTGTCGTCTAGCAACCATTTAGGGACTCGTTCGGTCCCAAATTGCAATGCTATTTCGCAACGTCTACCTAGATGTAAACCAATCACAGATATTTTTGTCAGTCACATTTTCCAAACAATATTATGTCACATTACTGTTTGGTCTACAAAATGAAAAGATGCAATTAGGCTCAGTCCTTCGTTCAATACATCCAAAAAACAGAAATCACTAGCACAAGGCCAATTGATCACAGATTCTGGTCAAAAAGGTTTTCTCACTGACAGGCAATGTAATTCAGGTCGCGGAAATGGTACTTTTTAAGTGGGCACTGCGGGAATCAAGGTACTGTATGTCTAGTAACAAACTTGATCACAGTGATGTGGGTTTTGATATGCTACCAATAACAGGATCACTGGAAACATGCCAATTTTCGTGAATTTTACTGGCAATCTGCCACATGTCCAAAAATTCAATAAAATTCATCAATTTACATCAGTAGACACAAAATAGCAGTCGAAAATGTTTGAAACGGCAAGATTAATTTTTAGGTCCAATTTTGCTCGTAAACCAGTTTTTGCGAAAAACTGTTCAATTTTGCACATTTTAGACATATCCGAAAAACTGTCTAACATTGCTTAGTAAAGTAAAGCTTTTTGTGTCTAGACTCTAGGATCCTCGAAATTCTGCGAAATTTTAGCACAATCTGACAATCCTGCGAAAAAGTTGGTGGCTTAAAAAATTATACTGGGCAGTCCTCACTGTATATATAATGTTTGACATTTGATATTTTTTTGCATTTTGCTACCTCATCCGATTTGGCTAGAAAAAATTTGGCATGAAGAAATCCTATTTTTGTGCACAGCTGAGCATTCTCTTATATAAATATATATATAAATAATGTTCTGAGCGTTGATACCACTGATTTTAGTGCTAAGAGACCAACCTCGAAAATAGCAATTTTAAAAAATTTGCACATAATAAAAACAAAAATAATGTTCAAATAGACGAGACTACGAGAGCAAGGGCTACATTTTTAATATATAAATCTTGTTGTAAAACAAAGATACAATGAGTTATCGCTTGCCAAAAATTCACTCACGCGAAGTGCTCTGTAGTGCTCTGGCAGTCAGGTGACAGTCAACGTTTTACTGAGGTTTTGAGGTAACTCTGGATTGCCAGACCGCCCCATTAACAAGTAGTGGTCAAAATACCTTCACTTAACCCTTTCATAATGTTTCACTATCTCATACTAATGAAACCGGGTCGGGTTTATGTTTCACAGAATCAGTTACTTCACGACGGGCGAAGCCAGGGGGCCGAGTGGTTAGGCATGACAATCCTGCCACAAAGTTGTCACTGGGAAGCAGGCTGTGTCTGTGGCGGCGGAACAAATCCCAGCCAAAGCTTGGACTTAATGCAATTAAGAAAATATTCATGCAGGGAACGGTTAAGCGACGACTTTGTGGATTCTCAAGTTTTATTATCTTATTCACGTCAAAAATTCTTTCTGGACCACGGAGAGCCAATACGGGGCCAGGGTGTGAAAATCGCTCATCGGGCAAATTGCACTCTTTTTTAAATCCCTTTAAAACGAAAAACTTATACAAATACAATCCACATATTCTAAACATGTTGAATTTTCGCAAAACATATAATTATGCATGCCTGTCACGTGACTGGGGGGGGGGCTCAAAATGGGAGGGGCGGGGCCAAAATGGGGGGGGGGGGCGCCGGACCAAATGGGGGGGCGCGCCCCCCCCCCCAGGCCCCCCCACTAAAAATATGCCAGACTAGAGCAGAGTGGTCTGTAGGCGCTGGCGGAACAGGACGGGGAGGAGCGAGCCCAGAGCACACGCGCCCACGGCCAGCAGACTGCGCCAGGAGAAGGCCAGGCCCGCCGACGTCAACCTTAGCAGGGTCCCCCCCGCCTGCACGAACAGCACCGAGGGGGGCAGCACGCCCAGAAACGTGCCCCAGAAGAACGGCCAGAGGGGCACGTGCAGCACGGGGGAGGCCAGGTTGATGAACCAGTTGGGCAGCAGCGGCGTCATGCGCAGGAACAGCATGTAGTTCAGCAGGTGCGCCCGATGCTTGCTCACCTCAAACACACACACACACACACACACACTGAGTGGGACACACACACTGTCAATGGGAGCAGGGGGGGGGCAGGTTGATGAACCAGTTGGGCAGCAGCGGCGTCATGCGCAGGAACAGCATGTAGTTCAGCAGGTGCGCCCGATGCTTGCTCACCTCAAATACACACACACACACACTGAGTGGGAAACACACACTGTCAATGGGAGCAGGGGGGGGGGGCAGGTTGATGAACCAATTGGGCAGCAGCGGCGTCATGCGCAGGCACAGCATGTAGTTCAGCAGGTGCGCCCGATACTTGCTCACCTCAAACACACACACACACACACACACACACACACACACACACACACACACACACACACACACACACACACACACACACACACACACACACACACACACACACACACACACACACACACACACACACACACACACACACACACACACACACACACACACACACACACACACACACACACACACACACACACACACACACACACACACACACACACACACACACACACACACACACACACACACACACACACACACACACACACACACACACACACACACACACACTGAGTGGGACGACGGTGGGGCGCGCACACACACTGTCAATAGGAGCAGGGGGGGCACACACATACCTACACTGAGTCAAAAAGAGGAGTAGGGGGGAGAGGTAGAAAGCATACTCACCCGTCCAGACCAGAGCTGAACTTTGTCGGGCCAGAAGGCGTGGACGAGGGGACGACAGACCAGGTCCGACAGAACGTAGCACAGGGACGCGCCCACGGCCGAGCACTGCAACAACACACACAACTATACGCCACCAGCTGGACGGGGCCTAGGAAGGGGGGACATTTTGCAACACTCAAATTGTACACAAGGGCCCAATTCCCTCTTTGGTTTTTTCTGGTCCGGACAGAAAAAATTCCGACGTCTATAATTGACACAATTTTGCCAGAAAATAAAAGACTTACCCATTTTTTGCACCTTTGCAACTGAATGCTTAGTGTTCCTTGCTTGTGTTTCATTAAAGCGTATATATGCATGCGTATAATATATGGGTGTATTGTCCACTGTTTATTTCCTATTTAGTGTAGCATTTTAGCTGTCTTATCGTACGACACATGACACAATTTTTGTGAATTTGCGGCTCGTAATGTCAAAATTTTGTGAAAATTCCGTTACGTTTTCAAATTTGCTTGTTTCTCAACCCTCACCGGCAAGCCTGTTTTAAAATTTTAGGTGTTTTCAGCTCCACTTTTCCATTCGGTGCCATTCTGGTAAAAAAATTAGCATAGTTTTTGAACGACATAAATGCGAATATGTGTCGTTTTGTAGTTAAAAAATTGCTACTGCGCGTCAAAAAATCGAAAAGTCACCCGGAATTTTTTGCTGGCTACGCCACTGATTACGACTGTATTTGACGACACTATGAAAGTGACAACTTGCCAAGGTAGCAGCACCGAGGTATGTCGTCGAGAATCACAGAACCATGCTGGCTACGCCACTGATTACGACTGTATTTGACGACACTATGAAAGTGACAACTTGCCAAGGTAGCAGCACCGAGGTATGTCGTCGAGAATCACAGGACCATGTTACGCCACTGATTACGACTGTATTTGACGACACTATGAAAGTGACAACTTGCCAAGGTAGCAGCACCGAGGTATGTCGTCGAGAATCACAGAACCATGCTGGCTACGCCACTGATTACGACTGTATTTGACGACACTATGAAAGTGACAACTTGCCAAGGTAGCAGCACCGAGGTATGTCGTCGAGAATCACAGGACCATGTTACGCCACTGATTACGACTGTATTTGACGACACTATGAAAGTGACAACTTGCCAAGGTAGCAGCACCGAGGTATGTCGTCGAGAATCACAGAACCATGCTGGCTACGCCACTGATTACGACTGTATTTGACGACACTATGAAAGTGACAACTTGCCAAGGTAGCAGCACCGAGGTATGTCGTCGAGAATCACAGAACCATGCTGGCTACGCCACTGATTACGACTGTATTTGACGACACTATGAAAGTGACAACTTGCCAAGGTAGCAGCACCGAGGTATGTCGTCGAGAATCACAGAACCATGCTGGCTACGCCACTGATTACGACTGTATTTGACGACACTATGAAAGTGACAACTTGCCAAGGTAGCAGCACCGAGGTATGTCGTCGAGAATCACAGGACCATGTTACGCCACTGATTACGACTGTATTTGACGACACTATGAAAGTGACAACTTGCCAAGGTAGCAGCACCGAGGTATGTCGTCGAGAATCACAGAACCATGCTGGCTACGCCACTGATTACGACTGTATTTGACGACACTATGAAAGTGACAACTTGCCAAGGTAGCAGCACCGAGGTATGTCGTCGAGAATCACAGAACCATGCTGGCTACGCCACTGATTACGACTGTATTTGACGACACTATGAAAGTGACAACTTGCCAAGGTAGCAGCACCGAGGTATGTCGTCGAGAATCACAGAACCATGCTGGCTACGCCACTGATTACGACTGTATTTGACGACACTATGAAAGTGACAACTTGCCAAGGTAGCAGCACCGAGGTATGTCGTCGAGAATCACAGAACCATGCTGGCTACGCCACTGATTACGACTGTATTTGACGACACTATGAAAGTGACAACTTGCCAAGGTAGCAGCACCGAGGTATGTCGTCGAGAATCACAGAACCATGCTGGCTACGCCACTGATTACGACTGTATTTGACGACACTATGAAAGTGACAACTTGCCAAGGTAGCAGCACCGAGGTATGTCGTCGAGAATCACAGAACCATGTTACGCCACTGATTACGACTGTATTTGACGACACTATGAAAGTGACAACTTGCCAAGGTAGCAGCACCGAGGTATGTCGTCGAGAATCACAGGACCATGTTACGCCACTGATTACGACTGTATTTGACGACACTATGAAAGTGACAACTTGCCAAGGTAGCAGCACCGAGGTATGTCGTCGAGAATCACAGAACCATGCTGGCTACGCCACTGATTACGACTGTATTTGACGACACTATGAAAGTGACAACTTGCCAAGGTAGCAGCACCGAGGTATGTCGTCGAGAATCACAGAACCATGCTGGCTACGCCACTGATTACGACTGTATTTGACGACACTATGAAAGTGACAACTTGCCAAGGTAGCAGCACCGAGGTATGTCGTCGAGAATCACAGGACCATGTTACGCCACTGATTACGACTGTATTTGACGACACTATGAAAGTGACAACTTGCCAAGGTAGCAGCACCGAGGTATGTCGTCGAGAATCACAGGACCATGTTACGCCACTGATTACGACTGTATTTGACGACACTATGAAAGTGACAACTTGCCAAGGTAGCAGCACCGAGGTATGTCGTCGAGAATCACAGGACCATGTTACGCCACTGATTACGACTGTATTTGACGACACTATGAAAGTGACAACTTGCCAAGGTAGCAGCACCGAGGTATGTCGTCGAGAATCACAGAACCATGTTACGCCACTGATTACGACTGTATTTGACGACACTATGAATGTGACAACTTGCCAAGGTAGCAGCACCGAGGTATGTCGTCGAGAATCACAGGACCATGTTACGCCACTGATTACGACTGTATTTGACGACACTATGAAAGTGACAACTTGCCAAGGTAGCAGCACCGAGGTATGTCGTCGAGAATCACAGAACCATGCTGGCTACGCCACTGATTACGACTGTATTTGACGACACTATGAAAGTGACAACTTGCCAAGGTAGCAGCACCGAGGTATGTCGTCGAGAATCACAGAACCATGCTGGCTACGCCACTGATTACGACTGTATTTGACGACACTATGAAAGTGACAACTTGCCAAGGTAGCAGCACCGAGGTATGTCGTCGAGAATCACAGAACCATGCTGGCTACGCCACTGATTACGACTGTATTTGACGACACTATGAAAGTGACAACTTGCCAAGGTAGCAGCACCGAGGTATGTCGTCGAGAATCACAGGACCATGTTACGCCACTGATTACGACTGTATTTGACGACACTATGAAAGTGACAACTTGCCAAGGTAGCAGCACCGAGGTATGTCGTCGAGAATCACAGAACCATGCTGGCTACGCCACTGATTACGACTGTATTTGACGACACTATGAAAGTGACAACTTGCCAAGGTAGCAGCACCGAGGTATGTCGTCGAGAATCACAGAACCATGCTGGCTACGCCACTGATTACGACTGTATTTGACGACACTATGAAAGTGACAACTTGCCAAGGTAGCAGCACCGAGGTATGTCGTCGAGAATCACAGAACCATGCTGGCTACGCCACTGATTACGACTGTATTTGACGACACTATGAAAGTGACAACTTGCCAAGGTAGCAGCACCGAGGTATGTCGTCGAGAATCACAGAACCATGCTGGCTACGCCACTGATTACGACTGTATTTGACGACACTATGAAAGTGACAACTTGCCAAGGTAGCAGCACCGAGGTATGTCGTCGAGAATCACAGAACCATCTTCTGTTTCATTTACCTACATATTATATAGGTGTAGGCAATACAATATCATTTTCCAGTTTTCGGGTCGATCGGTGGTCCGGTGGTTCACATAGCGCAGTGATTAATGTTTAACGGTTATAACGGACATCTTTCGCTAACTACGCTTTTTGTCAGTTGGCCCAAACATTTTTAGAGTCTTCGAGTCTTTCAGTAGGTGGGAGCATTCTAGGATGGTTCCGGATGTTATTAAATGGATGAGCCAAATATTTTGAGGCTAACAATAAATTTAAAATCCGGTAACCAGTGGTGTGCTTCATGGAACAATAAATTTTGAGCCCGGAGAAAATTATTCAAATTCCAGTCAATTTTTCTTGCTGTGGCCAAAATGAAAGATTTTTATTTTCAAGGAAATGTGCTAATATATTTTGTTGTTTTTGCTATAAAATTGCCATTAAATGCCTTTTCCAACATTTCAAAAAACTAGGCCTCTTGGTCAGGGGGCCTATCGGGGTTCGAGACCCCCAGTCCCCCACGGATAGTTCCTAAAGGTCGATATTTGTCTAATAATTTTGTAAAACGACTGTTTTAGAAATAAACTTACTATATACTAACACTATTATAATAACATATAAAGTAGAGTGCGCCGTGCGGTAACATACCGAACAAACAAGGAGCAGTGCCACGGGAAAGGAGAACAGGAAACCCGCCAGGACGCTGAGGAAAATAGAGCCGGGGATGGCGAAAGACTGCAAACTGAAACGCACAAAACACAAGCCATGGCACCACCACGTCAGCCACCTACATTCCACTGACGCACAAAACACAAGCCATGGCACCACCACGTCAGCCACCTACATTCCACTGACGCACAAAACACAAGCCATGGCACCACCACGTCAGCCACCTACATTCCAACCCCCTTATTAGGGGGGTATATAGTATATACCCTGAAGGGGCCATAGGAGGGTTCAGAGGGGTCCTAAACGAAAATGGACCTCAGATTTGTGTTCAGGGGCCCAAATTACCCGTAGAGGCATAAAATCTCAATTTCGAAAATTTGCCCCATTTTGACCCCCTTAGGGGGGGGTACCCTGAAGTGGCCACAGGGGGTTCAGAGGGGTCCTAGGCAAAAATGGACCTCGGATTCGTGTTCAGGGGACCAAATTACCCCTAGAGACATCAAAATCTCAATTTCGAAAATTTGCCCCCTGAGGACCCCCTGGGGGGGGGGACCCTGAGGGGGCCGTAGGGGGTTGAGAGGGGTCCTAGACGAAAACGGACTTCGAATTCGTGTTCAGGGACCCAAATTACCCCTAGCCCTAGTGACATCAAAATCTCAATTTCGAAAATTTGACCCCTGAGGACCCCCTGGGGCCTGTTTCAATAAATTCACAGGCGCACAACTGTGACAAATTTGGCTACGGAATCAGGTGATTCGTAATGAAATTAGATGTCAATTCATTACGAATCACCTGATTTCGCACTAACAAATCTCACAATTGTGGGCCTGTGAATTTATTGAAACGGGGCCCTGGGGGGGGGGGTACCCTGAGGGGGCCGTAGGCGGGTTCAGAGGGGTCCTAGACGAAAACGGACTTCGAATTCGTGTTCAGGGGCCCAAATTACCCCTAGTGACATCAAAATCTTAATTTCGAAAAATTGACCCTTTTGGCCCTCTGGGGCATGGTACCATAGGGGGGGGGCTTGGCGGGGTCTACGAGGGTCCTAGGCAAAAACTAACCACAGATTCGTGTTTAGGGGGGCAAATTACCCCTAGAGACATCAAAATCTCAATTTCGAAAATTTGACCCCCAGTGAGGACCCCCTAGGGGGGGTGCCCTGAGGGGGTCGTAGGGGGGTCCATGGGGGTCCTAGGCAAAAATGGACTTCGGATTCGTGTTCAGGGGACCAAATTACCCCTAAAAGCGAGATTTCATGAAAAAAGTCGAAAAAATTTTTCCACCCCAAAAGTACCCTAGGTGGTCACTTTTTGATCAGACCTGAGACTTCTGCCAATTTGCCTGGGGTGCCAAAGTGAAACACCATACGCGACGCTTACCAAACAACATCAAGTGACACCCCTGCAGGTATTTATTGCGTCATCATAACAATACAGCACGAATGATTAACCATTAAAGCGTTATACACTGACAAAGTTACGAAAAACCATGTTGTCAGGGTGCCGGAGGGGGGTGCACCAGTTCTGGCTATCAGGAAAATCTGACTGCAAAACTAATAGCGCCCTGCAATGCGCAGTATATGGGTTTATATTCGCATACAAAACGACAGACCTCTATCTGTAACCGTCTTGGCTGTACTGCCCATAGGTAGCCTACCCCCTTAATACACGTGAATTACCTTCCGAGCCCCCTCCCCAGCGGTACAGTTACACGATCGACTCCAAAATAGCAGATGCACTATAGCACCACTACACTACCCTGCATGCAAGAGATGGAGGCTACCTCACTTGCGTGACTTCTCAAAAGTTGGCTAGAAATTTTTCGGACTTTGTTTTTTTTCGGACCCCAAAAAAGGGGTTCCCCCCTCCCAGCAGAGACCGAACGGGGACGAAATTGAAAAAAGTGGCCCGTTACTTTCTAAGTTTGGTCAAACTAAATGTGAAAAACATATAATCATGACAACCCTACAAGCGTCCGGTCCGGTAGAGCTGTTGAAAAAAAAGGGAAAGTGTCAAGTTTGCAAAAGACAACTTTTCATATCTCAAGTTAGACTCAACCAATCTCTCCGAAATTTTGCAGGCATATAACCTTCCACTAGGCGGATACACACACCAAATTAAAAGTCATTCGCCTGCATATATTTTAAGTTATTAAAAAATTAAATTTGAAAATTCCGCATTGAGTGGATTTTCTCCTATTCTAGGGTTGGGCGCTGTCGCGCCAACCCTGATATAGCGTATAGCTATATATAGCCCTCCGCGCCCCGGCTGGATAGGGTAGTATATGATAGTATATATAGTACTATAGCGGCGCGACACAGGGGGCCGCCAGGTAGTACCACCCCCGAACCCCCCAAACCCCCCCCAACCCCCCCATATATGGAGTGATAGTAGCTATATGAGTATATATATAGCATACCCTGCGGACGATGGCTTTACTGCGGTGTCTACTAGCCTCCGCTATAAACAAAAACGTATATATATTGATATATATAACTTGTTTTTTTACGTTATGAAAACACTTTGAGAAATGAGCTATATGGGGGCGGACATGTACGCAGCACGAATTCATTATTCTTCCTACCAAAAGTAGGTATATATTATATAGTATATATCCACGAGTATATAATATATCGTTCTCCGATTCCTCATTCCTAAATATCTCCTATCGCAACGACAAATCGACATCTCACGAATCACACAATTCCACAATATCACCAATCATCACCACGAACAATCGACCCGCATATATATACTATAGTAGTATAGTATATATAGGATAGGCGTATAGGTGATATATATATATACTATATCCCCCCCCCCCCCCCCCCCCCCCCCCCCCCCCCCCCCCCCCCCCCCCCCCCATCAGGGTTGGCGCGACAGCGCCCAACCCTAGAATAGGAGAAAATCCACTCAATGCGGATTTTTGAAATTTAATTTTTTAATAACTTAAAATATATGCAGGCGAATGACTTTTAATTTGGTGTGTGTATCCGCCTAGTGGATGGTTATATGCCTGCAAAATTTCGAAGAGATTGGTTGAGTCTAACTTGAGATATGAAAAGTTGTCTTTTGCAAACTTGACACTTTCCCTTTTTTTTCAACAGCTCTACCGGACCGGACGCTTGTAGGGTTGTCATGATTATATGTTTTTCACATTTAGTTTGACAAAACTTAGAAAATAACGGGCCACTTTTTTCAATTTCGTCCCCGTTCGGTCTCTGCTGGGAGGGGGGAACCCCTTTTTTGGTGTCCGAAAAAAAACAAAGTCCGAAAAATTTCTAGCCAACTTTTGAGAAGTCACGCAAGTGAGGTAGCCTCCATCTCTTGCATACAGGGTAGTGTAGTGGTGCTATAGTGCATCTGCTATTTTGGAGTCGATCGTGTAACTGTACCGCTGGGGAGGGGGCTCGGAAGGTAATTAACGTGTATTAATGGCTTAGGCTACCTATGGGCAGTACAGCCAAAACGGTTACAGATAGAGGTCTGTAGTTTTGTATGCGAATATAAACCCATATACTGCGCATTGCAGGGCGCTATTAGTTTTGCAGTAAGATTTTCCTGATAGCCAGAACTGGTGCACCCCCCTCCGGCACCCTGCCAGCATGGTTTTTCGTGACTTTGTCAATGTATAACGCTTTAATGGCTAATCATTCGTGCTGTATTGTTATGATGACGCAATAAAAACGTGCAAGGGTGTCAGCTGATGTTGTTTGGTCAGCGTCGCGTATGGTGTTTCACTTTGGCACCCCAGGCAAATTGGCAGAAGTCTCAGGTCGCATCAAACAGTGACCACCTGTGGTATTTTTGGGGTGGAAATTTTTTTTCAATTTTTTCTTAAAATCTCGCTTCTAGGAGTTATTTGGACCCCTGAACACGAATCCGAGATTAGTTTTTACCTAGGACCCCCCTGGACCCCCCTACGACCCCCTCAGGGTACCCCCCCCCGCGCCAGGGGGTCCTCAGGGGTCAAATTTTCGAAATTGAGATTTTGATGTTTCTAGGGGTAATTTGCCCCCCTAAACACGAATCTGTGGTTAGTTTTTACCTAGGACCCCCCCCTGGGACCCCCCTAGACCGGGAAAAAAAACCCCTCGTTTCGAATTCGGGGTTTAAATTCCTAGTATGCCCCTGACACGACGACTCGGTCTCTGCTCCGCCCTCGCCCCCTCCCCCCCCCCCCCCTCGCGATCACAGCCCACATGAATGTAGTCAAATCAGTAAACTCAATAAATACACTAATCACAATCACCTCACCACCCCCTAACATAAACACCCCACCAAAAATCCCCCCCACCCACCCCCCCCGACCCCCTCAGGGTCCCCCCCCCCTAGGGGGTCCTCAGGGGTCAAATTTTCGAAATTGAGATTTTGATGTCTCTAGGGGTAATTTGGGCCCCTGAACACGAATCTGAGAGTCAGTTTTTGCCTAGGACCCCTCTGGACCCCCCTATGGCCCCTTAGGGTACCCCCCCCCCCCTAGGGGGTCAAAAGGGTCAAATTTTCGAAATTGAGATTTTGATGTCTCTAGGGGTAATTTGGGCCCCTGAACACAAATTCGAAGTCCGTTTTCGTCTAGGACCCCCTGAACCCTCCTACGGCCCCTTCAGGTACATACTATATACCCCTAATAAGGGATTTGGAATGTAGGTCGCGTGACGTGGTGGTGCCATGGCTTGGTTTTGCTCAGTGGAATGTAGGTGGGGGCGCTGGCATAATATTCGGCTTGGTTTTTGCTGCTCAGTGGAATATGGGCGGGTGGTGGTGTTTTTTTTGCTTTGTCACATTTTTCGCCAAATTTTCTTATTTCCTCAGCGCGTCCCCCTGGCGGGTTTTCTTGTTTCCTTTCCCCGTGCTCCTTGTTTGTTCGGTATTACCCGCGGCTCTCTTTCTTAGTGTTCATTTCAGTAAGTTTTTTCTAAACAGTCGTATTATTAGCGAATATGGATTAATTGCCGTGGGGATCGGGGGTCTCGAACCCGATAGCCCCGACGCAACGAGGCCTATTTTTTTGGAAAGATGAAAAAGGCATTAATGGCATTTTATAGCAAAAACGACGGAGAGTTTCGCCTTCTAAAATAAAAAATTGCATTTTCGCCGCACAAATTAATATTTTCTCCGGGCTCAATTTTTTTCCTAAGCCACCCTTCCGGTATTGTTTCACCCTCGAACTCGGCTCATCCATTTAATAATTGCGGAACCATCATTCAAATGCTCCACCTACTGAAAGACTGGGCCCTGATTCGGCCCAACTAACAAAAAAGCGTAGGTTAGCAAAAGAGTATTCCGTTTATAATTTCGTTAGAACATGGTGGGGCAAAAAAAATATGGCCGGGCAATTGGAGACCCGAAAAACTTGGAAAATGATATCTCTGCCTAGCCTATCTGTGATATGTCGGTGAATGAAACAGAAGATGGTCTCCTCGACCCCTACCCCTCCGGTGTGCTACCTTGGCAAGTTGTCCCCACTTTCATAGTGTCGTCAAATACGGTGAGCATGGCGTAGCCCCGCGTGGTTCTGATTCTGGACCGGGGCGCGTCCCCCTCGTGGTGCTGTACCTCCGGCAACTGTAGCTTTAATCATGTCCAGTCCCGAATTGCCGGTCGTTTTGAGTCGCAGTGGCGTCGCGGCGTGGTGCTCCTGGATTACAATCATACCTCGGTGTGCTACCTTGGCAAGTTGTAACTTCCATCGTGGTGTCGTCAAATCATCGTAATCATGGCGTCACCACGTGGTACTGTGATTCTGGACGAGAGCATACCTCGGTGCTGTGTCGAACCCGTCAAGTGTCGTCAAATACAGTCGTAATCAGTGGCGCCGCGTGACGTCTCCGACGACATACCCCTCGTGCTCCTACCTTGGCAAGTTGTAGCTTCGTGGTGTCGTCAAATACAGTCGTAAGATCGGTGGGGGCGTGACGTGGGTCCTGCAATTGCTGCGGTGCTACCTTGGCGCGATCTCACTTTCGTGGTGTCCCGTCAAATACAGTCGTAATCGTGGGGTCCCGCCCAGCATGGTTCTGAGAGGGTCTCCAATTACCTCGGTGCTGCTACCTTATTGTGGCGTGACATGTTGCGTCAAATATGCAGTGGGGTGGCCCCATCGTTCTGTGGATTCTGAGAACAACATACCTCGGTGCTGCTACCTTGGCAAGTTGTAGTTTCGTGGTGTCCCGGGATGCAGTCGTAATCAGGTGGCGTAGCCAGTTCTGTGACGAGAGCATCCTGTGTCCTACCTACGAGGAGTCAATTTTCACTTTCATAGTGTCGTCAAATACAGTCGTAATCGTGGCGGCGTGAGCTCGGATATGGTCCTGTGAGAACAACATACCTCGTGCTCCTTACCTTGGCAAGTTGTCACTTTCAATCACTCGTCAAATACAGTCGTAATCAGTGGCGTTAATCCATTAT
>JASANF010006541.1:0-80914 GCA_030248245.1 Trissonchulus sp. WLG1_4
CCCTCTTCGAGCAGCTCAGCCTGATTGGCTTGATGTGGTTTATGTTAGAACTGTCCAACAAAGGGCTACTTTTAGGCTTTTTTGCGTACTTTGCCTATGTAAATACACTGACAAATGCACTGAACCAAAAGTGCACCTTCTAACTTAATTGTTCTTATCTGAGGTAGAGGTGCCTTGGGGGAGTAACATATTATGATATTTATGTGAAAATTGGAGAACTTTGATGTTTGACTTGGATAAGCTCCCCCCCCACTGTTATGTTGTTGAGTTGTTTGTATTTTGACTAGGGCTGGGCCAAACGGATGGGCCACAAGGACATCAACCGGAAGACGGCCAAGGGGGTGAACATCTCGACGGTGGGCGTGGACGTGGGCGACTGGACCTACGAGCCCAAGAAGGCCAAGGGACAGGCCGTCCACGGGCCAGTCACCTTCCGCACTTGGGACTTTGGCGGACAGGTAGGACCAGGACTTAGACAAAGCTGACTAACAATTGCACCGGGATTAGCTTGAAGTGTACTAAGTATTATTTAGTATTTAGGTTTCTATTTAGTATTAGTTAGTATTATTTAGGTTGCGCCAGTTTGTGTTATTAACCAAATAAATTTAAATCTGATCAGATTTACAAGAGGAAGTTTTTGACTGAATACTACGTAGTTGCATAGTTTTTTTAAAGTTGGTAGACTAACACTATTTGTTTACTAGTTGCCACTATTGCGTAATAATATTGTCTGACTGACGTACTTAATTGTGGTGTGTGGTGGTGTGGGGATTGGCCATTGGCTGTGTCTCAGCACCTAATTTGCATATTATGTCTTCAGCGCGAGTACTACGCCACCCACCAATACTTCCTGTCGAAACGATCGCTGTATTTGGTGCTGTGGCGTGTGACCGACGGGGAGGCGGGCATCAGCGAAATCACACAGTGGCTGGTCAACATACAAGTCAGATGATGATGATGATCAGTGTTGTAGACTCTGGTAGAAAATTTAGAAAGGGATGCAGTGCAGAGTCTAGGGGATTGCGGGATATAGGCAAATGCCCTCCTCTCTTGCGAATATTTTGAAATGATTTTTTAAGGGGGTAATTGCGTTTTTAGGTGTTTTTTAGAAAGCCATAGCTAAACGTTCACAAATTTAAATCGCAAGCGGTCTTTTGCATAAAGTAGACCTATTTTTTGCCTAAAATTATGGTGTGTATTGAAAGTCAACCATTGGTATTCTTTTTAGGACAAGCGTTTAAAAATTGGTCCTTTCCAAAATTCAAGTTTTTTTACAAAAAGTTTGCGCCACAGCTCTGAATCATACGATTACCTGTTAGGGCTGAAAGTTGGCAAGGTTTTTGACACGTCTGAAATCCCCAGGCATGTCCCCCACTTTTTCAATAACTAGTCAATTCACTGAGAAAATAGCTTACAAACGAACGCACCGAACATTTAACTTGTTTTCTTATAATTAGAGCCCGCTAAAATTGTCCATAGGTGAAATTTTGAAAAAGGGAGAGACATGCCTGGGGATTTTGTCCTTTACAGTACTGTGCCGAAAATTCGTGCTCAGGCGTCATTTGTAACTTGAGTTCTGTGGGCACAAAGTTTACATAGAAATCACAAAAACCTCGAAAACGCAACTACCGCCTTAATTGAAACTGTAAACTAGATTTTTCTAGTTCCTTCATTTGTTTTTTTATGAACCGGCCAAAATACGTCCCGGGATATAATATTTAGTAGAATAATTTTAAGAAAGTAGAAAGTATGTTATTAAAGAAAGAGACTATGTGCCCCCTCCCGCCCTATTTCTGACTGAAGACAAGTTGCAAATTGACCGATTGTGAATAGCGGGTTAGCTCGAAAGTGTCATCAGGCTGTACTGCTTTTATGGGGGGGCTCCGGTCCGGACAAAAGGGGGGGGGCGCCCCACTGATATATATATGTCTGGTTGCAGGCCCGTGCGCCGAACTCGCCGGTGATCATCGTGGGCACGCATTACGACGAGGTGCAGAACAACCGCAAGAAGTTCCCCGAGGCCTACATCGAGGACCTGCAGCGGCTGATCAAGGAGCGCTTCGTGGCCGTTCAGGACGCGGACAAGAAGGGACTGCCGCGCGTCGTCGACTCCGTCATCGTCTCCTGCAAGACGCGCTTCAATGTCCGCGTCCTCTGCAATCTCATCTACAACACCGCCTTCGAGCTCAGATCCACTGGTCAGCAGTTGAACTATGGGAGATGATGCTTGAATTGGGGCTCATTGGAGCTAGTGCCACCAAATTTTGTGTAGTTAAACAATAGTAATACAAATTTACTTGTTATATAACTGTTAATAACAGCTTGGTGGTACTGACTTAGAGCCTATTCCTTTACCGGATTAAAGGGTTAATTTTAATCGGACTAAACGGTTTAAAAATTCAGCTTGAAAATGCCAGTCCAAAACCTCCGGATTAAACAAACTTAACTTTTAGCGCGCTGCTTTTTAATCGGACTAAATGGGCTTAACTATGCACGCTAATGTCAAGCGTGCATGTTATATTCGTTTAGTCCAGTGGTAGTTTTGGAATGGGGTCGGACTAAAATTAAGCCGCTGACTTATTTCAACTCGTTTAGTCCGTTTAGTCCGATTTGCCATTCCTAAACCTCTAACTAAAATAAGTCCAGTCCGTTTAATCCGGTAAAGGAATAGGCCCTTACTTAACGTTTTGTCGGGTTGTGTCTGTAGAAAAATCTGAATGTTTACACTTTTTTGTTCTGTTTTTGTTGCTTGTGAAAACTAGAATATTAAAAATAAACCTATACAAAAATTCGACCGTTTTTAAAGCGGTGTAGCTTCGTCTGATACTATGGGTTGATGTTGTTACTGTTATTGTTTTTGGTTCCCGGGTCCTCTGGGCTCGCCCAAGAGGTTGCTATGGTATCGGTATGTCGGTATTTGGTAATAACAAGAGACCAGAAGTTTCGTTTGTTAGGCCCGGTTCACACAGACGTACTTTTTACTTTTTATTTCATACTTTTCACTTTATACTTTTTACTTTTGCAAAAGTGTTCACACAGGCTTACTTTTTACTTAAGGAAGATCGCATTCAATTGGCTGGCTTTGGCGCACTTGTATGTCAAAAAGCAAATCTAATTAATAAAAATGAAGCTCAATAGGCGGAGTTTCTGTTAGAGCATTCTGATTGGCTAGATTGCAAAAGTAAAATGTAAAAAGTAAAACGCGTTTCTACTTTTACTTTTGGCCAAAAGTAAAAAGTAAAAAGTACGTCTGTGTAAACCGGGCCTTATTTGTAGGAACGAAAGAGCGTCTGTTGGAGCAGAAGATTCCGTCGTCCTATTTGGCCTTGGAGGAGATCGTGGCCTTGATCGCGGACGAGCGGAAGGAACAGTCCAAAGACCCCGTGCTCAGCGCGGATCAGTACAGGTGACCATTGGCACAGGGAGCAGCCAGTCTCAGCTACACAATCACTTTATGAACAAAATGGATGGATTTTCATGACGAATCACTCGTTATATTTTCCACAGTGTTGTGGGCCTGTGAGCGTTATGTAACAGAACAAAATTTTTGGGTATCCCTTTCCCCCCTTGGTGGGACCCCCTCCCCTGCGTCAACTGAATTTTGATCCCCTACCCCTCCCCCCCCCAAAAAAAAAAACTAGCGCTATTTTTACCTTTTTTTGACCAAAAAACTCAAATTTTGTCAATCATTGGCGAAAAATTTGGTAAAATAGCTTAAAGCTCACCAAAAAATTTTTGGCCGAAATTTTACTCCCACCAGTACCCTCCCACTTCTTTTCCCCCTGGCGTGACCCCCCCTTTCTCCCCCGCGACCGAATTTGTGGGGGTCCTCCCCTTATCCTCCCCCAAACTACATATATGCCATATTTGCCATATGCAATATGCATATGTGAGTTTATTGAAACTGAAAAAGAATTTGATGTGAAATGGGACCGGTGAACCAGAACCAGTGCAGGAAGTCATTGAAGATGTGTTACAGAATGGTTAGAAGTATGTAATTCCTTTACATTTTACACATTGTTGCTAACCTCGTGTTGGTGTGTACTTCGGACAATAATGTAAGAATCGCTATGTTATTGTTGCAATGGGTTGTGTTACTGTAGTTTGTGAGACGACTGGAGTAGTTTTGATTTGCAGAAACGCTGTGCAACACAAGATGATGCTGCGGTATGGCACGAAATTCAGAGACTTCGCCGAGCTGAACCAGGCCACTGCCTTCCTGCACGAAAACGGTGCGCCCCGCCCATCACTCACATTACAACCAGATTAGTCTGGCTTGACCCGATAAAAGATTACATCTAGCATATTTGTTTTTTGCTTTGTTTTGGTTAACAACTCAATGTGCTAAAAATAACGTACCGACATTTTGGCCTACTTCAAAACAATGCAAGTGCTGTAGATATTAAGTTTCCAAAGCTTTCAGAGATTCGTCTCTCATAATGATTGTTATTAATCTAATCTTTATTATGGCCAATAATTGGGTTTTAGTTGAATAACTACTTCGCTCCGCTTGCTTGTAGTGATTGTGTAATAGATTCTAGCAGCATTGTTATTATTATCTTGCCCTACATTAGATGCTTGCTGTTGTGGGACAATAATATGACATTGCAGGCGTGCTGTTGCACTATGAAGACTCCACTCTGAAAGATTTGTACTTTTTGGATCCTCAATGGCTCTGTGATATTTTGGCCAATGTTATTACTATCAGAGAGATTAATCCTTTTGCCAAAAATGGTTTGCGTTTTTGATTGTTCTTGCGTATTATTGCTTCTCGGTTTGCATTAAGGGTATTTCAATACTAACATTGTCGTTTCAACGTAATCAGACGTATAATTATATTAATTCTGATTCTTGCATTAATTTATTCATTTTATTAGTTCTATTTTATTTGTTCGGTGTGTGGTTCTGATTGAGATGGACCATAATATTGTGAATGTGTGCTGAAATGAAATCTTTTAAGACGATGTTATCGACCAAGCAGTGTAAACATTTATTGGTAACGATGTTGAGTTTCAGCGCCCCAATTTTGAATTCTACTTTTTGCAGTATTGTTTTAGTGGTATGTGTTTTTAGGACTGATGAAGACGGACGACCTGAAGCTGTTGTTCAAGTCGTCCCGCTTCGCGCCGTCCAACATCCGCAGCTACATCCTGAACCTGCTGCAGAAGTTCGAGGTGGCCCTCACCTGGGACAACCGCACCCTGCTCATCCCCTGTCTGCTCCCGGACGAGTACCAGCTCCGCGCCGGATATCCCGGATGTGAGGTCAAGGTCAGTATTCATTGACGCTCTTCAGACACTGGGCTGAATGTCATGCACTTGACTGGGAGTGGCCAAATTCAGACCGCTTACTTAATGTCTTCAGCAGACGAGGCTGTTTATTGTTTAACATGGGTCACAGCGCAGTCCCACGTTTACTTTTTATTCTCCTTATTCATTGACACTAGTCTCATTCAAACATTAAAGAACTTTTGTAAATAAGCTCAGTCTTAATGAATGGGCGCGTAAACGTGGATTTTTTCACACCAAATTTAATGTTTTTTGTTTGTCAGATTCCAATCAAGTCGAAAGGCTGGCTGGCCAAGGCGAAGACCTTCATCCCGCAGGCTGTGGAGAGTGCGGCGGCCCAGAGCACGCCCCCCCTGAACGGCAGCGCGCCCCAGATCAGCTCGCCCCTCCCGCCGTCCCAGGCCAGTCCCGACCCCCCTGCCCCCGGCGCCAGTCCGTCTGATCTGCAGGCCCGCTCCATTCCCATGTTCACGCTCAACCGTCCCAAGAAGACCCCCGCTGAGCTGGAGCAGGAGTACTACGTCAACTGTCGTCCGTCCGAGGAGGGCATCGTCCGACGGCTCTACATCATGTCCTACTTCCCCAGCGGGTTCTGGTCGCGTCTGATCACCCGCATCCTGGGCGACGAGGCCATTCCCAGCCTCATGCAGCACTACTTCAAACTGTCGGCCAATGTGAAGCCGGACCGGAAGCTGTATCGCATCCTGGAGACCACGCCGGAGTGGCTGCTCTGGCAGACCGGGCTAGAGATCCGGTTCCTGGGCCACACACTGTTCTCGCTGAAAGAGTTCCTGCCTCTGGCCGAGGTGCGCGACGTGAACTATAAGGAGCTGAGATTCAAGTACGAACAGGACAAGACCTGGATGGCATTCTCGCCCAAGTCCATGTCTGTCATGGAAATCTACTTGCCGACCCTTTTGTTGACGCTGCGTTACCAGGACGAAAGCGGCAGTGCCCGGATAGTGATGCTGCAGACGGACAAACAGATGCTGACTCGACTGTTGGCCCTGTCTGTGGAAATCATCGATACGCTGCTGGAAGACTGGTATCCCAGCATTGGCACTCGATTTGTGCACACCAGCGAGGGTCGATTTCTGATCACCCGCTTGGTGCCCTGCCCCCTGTGTTTGAGCGCCTTCGTGGGCTATTTCTCCAGCACCACCGGAACGGCGGGGGGCGATAGCATGAGCTCTAGTCAAGACTCTAGTTGGACTATTTTGTGCCTGAATGAAAACAACGAGCACCAGGAGCAAACCGTCACCATTCGCGTGCCCAAGTCCAAGACCTATGACTCGGGCCTGGCGGAGTTTGGGCGCAAACGAAAACCAAGCGATTCCTCCCAGGACAGTGGGGTGGCGCCTGACAGCAGCGCCGCTGACAAGTTAGTGCCTCACGGAATTTGTTTGGTATTAAGCGCTGATAGTTTGGAGTTTCGGGCCGATTTAGGGTGTTGAAAATATGGGGCGCGGGATAACGATTTGGTAATAAAGGTTGAGTACATGTGGCCTGATTAACTAGCAGAGAAGCAAAGCAAACTCACTTACCTCTAATTAGGTGGAGGGGGCGGTGGTCCTGGTGCAGGATTGATTAGCTTTGAATTATTCCAGCAAAAAACTGTTAGTTTTATGTCACAATCTGCCTTGAGTGATGTAGTGGGTGTTGTGTCTTTAGCAGCGCCCGTAGCAACAGCATGGCGGAGCTGAACTACACTCTGGCGGGGGGCGGGGGCGACGGGGTCAGAGGTCAGGGCGCTCCCCCCGGGCCGGACGTGTTCGTGTACAGCTTCACCATCGAGGACTGCATCCTGGCCGCCCACCACGCCACCATCCCCAAGTGCGTCCGCCACGGCCTGCTGCCCCTCGCCGGCATTGCGCCCGACACCGTGAGTATACCTACATACTATGCCTTCTTATCACTTGTCCTAGCATTTTTGTCCTTATGACTTGTCTCTATCATATTTTGTCCCTATGAGTTATGACTTGTCCGTATCTTTTGTCCTTATGACTTGTCCCTATCATTTTTATCATCAAGAGTACATAATAGCGTCTCACTCTATATAGAAGAAGAGTGAGACACTCTCCAGCCTGCCTGTGTTCTAGCACAGGCAGATGCGCTGGTCGTTTTCAGGCTACATGTTGACATTCTATGCAACATGTGACTGTCCAATCAGAAGCGAGCTTCTATTCTCTGATTGGCAGACGCCTGTGCACGTGCTCCAATCATAAAACGGGATAGGAATAAAGGTTAATAACTCATTATTTATTCATAGTCTGCTTGTATAATCATTAAAAAAGGTTTGCAAATACTTTTGGGGATATTTTGGCAAACTTTCAGCGAAATTGATTGAGAAACTTTGAAGAAATTCAGAAAAGTTTATATCTCAAAAGTTTCTCAATCAATTTCGCTGAAAGTTTGCCAAAATATCCCTAAAGGTATTTGCAAACCTTTTTTAATGTTTTTGCAAGCAGACTATGAATAAATAATGAGTTATGAAGCTTTTATCCCTATCTTAATGCTTATCAACACATCAGCGATTATATACCAAAGTGTGTTACGCAGGGAATCTACGCGCTGATTGGTCAGTCACATGTTGCATAGAATGTCAACATGTAGCCTGAAAACGACCAGCGCATCTGCCTGTGCTAGAACACAGGCAGGCTGGAGAGTGTCTCACTCTTCTTCTATATAGAGTGAGAAGCTATTATGTACTCTTGTTATCATGTAACTTGTCTCTATCATTTTTGTCCTTATGACTTGTCCCTATACTTTTTGTCCTTATGACGTGTCCCTATCATTTGTCCTTATGACTTGTCCCTATCGTTTTTGTCCTCTAACTTGTCCCTATTATTTTTGTCCTTATAACTTGTCCCCATCATTTTTGTCTTTATGACTTGTCCCTATCATTTTGCCCTTAAGCGATTCCAAAGAAAGTTGTCCAACATTTTCTGCATGAAGAAAGTTTGCAAACAAGCATTTCACGACAAGCATTCAACTTTGTTAAATGTTAATAATCAATGATGCAATGGTCTAATTTAAATTTAATAGAATCTGATACTGTAACTGACTCTTAGCTGTTGTATACTGAACTAGTTTTTCATTAATCTGTTAATCGATATAATGTAACCCGCTTAATCCGCATTCTTTGTTTGCCAGGTGTTCCTGGATTTGGGCGAGCAGTGCCTGATTTTGCCCGAGCAAGTGAAGCGTGGGAAAATGCTGGGCAGAGGCGCATTCGGTTTCGTCTTCAAAGCCTCTGTCAAATTTAAGGTATGTCTGAACCGTAATACATCGTTACTGGTAATGTGGTTAAGGCTTGGTGTTTCATACCTGGGTGTGATAGGGACTACTAATTATTGTTGAGCTAGTTTAGTTAATGAGCATTTGACTAAGTCCGTAGTTGAGTAATTTATGATCCGTTTGATGGGTCTCTTGTTTTTTCACCAAAACTAATTGCTAAACCAGCCAGCGTTAAACTAAAGTCCAATGTATCCCTTTTTTAGATGACGATTATCTTATAAACCTTGATCCAGCCAACCCTGTTGCACACGATGCCTACTAAGTCTGTGCAACAGAGCTCAGTATGGCTTATAGCTTATTAAGTTATTATTAAACTTATTAACATGTGAACCCGATTAGCCACAGGCCCCAGTCGTCGTGGTATAGGAAGTGGCTGCAGTGCAGTGCAGTTGACTGTGTTGATTTCAGGGTTCGAGTCAGTATTCGGACGTTGCCATGAAAATGCTACAACCGGTGGATCCTGGATTCGGTGCTAAGCCCAGTGCTATCAATGCCTACAAGGTAGGGGCACGGGGCCCCTATAATGTGGCTTATAGCGTGTAACAGAACTGCGTGGATTTAGAGTTTCGACATAATTTGCTTTTTCTGTGATTAAAGCCTGGTTCATAGTAGTGCGGAACTGTCCGTATTTGTCCGTGTCCGAGTACGTGTCCGTGTCCGGAAGGTTGTCCGTAACATTTGTCCGTGTCCGTATCCGTCAGCAGTATTAATTCATACTGCTACGGACACTCTACGGACAGTACGTATGCACATAAAATAACGCTTATACATTCTGCAGCGTACCAAGCCCGTGAGAATGCAACCTTCAAAAAATCAATAAAAACGTTCTTAGCACACTAAAATGCAGCTACTGAGCTCATATTACGAACAATTTAATAAAATTTTGCAATGCGCGGAGGAATTTTATGTGTACGCAAACCCACGTGACTAATAAAGCTTTCATTTGATTGGCTGGTTGCTTACGGACACGGACAAAAGTTGAACTGAATTCAACTTGTCTTCCGGACATCCGGACAGCCTTTACGGACACTCTCGGACAATTTGTTACGGACATCCGGACAAGTATGAATTAAACTACTCTTACAGACACGGACACGGACTCGGACACGGACAGCCCTTACGGACAACTATGAACCGGGCTTAAAAATGTCTGACAGCCTAGTATTAAACGTGGCTTTTGGATAAGCTAGAGGAGCACAATTATCATTAAGCTGATTTTTATTAGCCAAGGTTTTTTGAAGATTTAGTTTTCTTTCTCTCAAGGCTACTCGTGTGACTCGGTGTGACTTGTGAGTATGATGTAGGTTTTTAATAGTATGCTTCAGCTTAGGCTGTAGCTTTATCTGAGCGGGTGTTTGCCCGCTGTATGTGTGTGTGTGTGTACCTGTGCATGTATGTGTGTACATGTGTGTGTGCGTGTATGTGTGTACATGTGCGTGTATGTGTGTACATGTGTGAATATGTGCCTGTATGTGTGTACATGTATGTCTGTGCGTGTGTGTGTTTGTACATGTGTATGTGTGTTTGTACATATGTGCGTGTGTGTGTACATGTGCGTACGTATTGTGTGAGTGTGTGTGTGCGTGTGTTTTGTAGGCGGCGTGGTCCAAGTGGCAGCGCGACCCCTCGCAGTACGCGTGTCGGGCGTACTGCACGGCGCGCCAGGAGCTGAACGTGCTGTCGAGTCTGCAGCACCCGCACGTGGTGGCCCTGGTCGGCGTCTGCCCGCGTCCGCTCGCACTCGTCATCTCGCTGGCCCCCCTCGGCTCGCTCAACAACCTGCTGAGCAACTACAGACGCAGTGGCGCCAGACTACATATCACCGTCATACAGGAAACTGCAGCTCAAGTCAGGCCATAGTTTACCTGATCCCCCCCCTCCTTAGTTGCATATTTATGGGCAGGGAGGGAGTTCCCCTGACCAGATTTTCTTTGATTAGCAGTTAGCACAGTGTTATGCCAAGGCTGAAGACTTTATATCAGGTGATATGTGCAAGATCATGACTAAAGGTCTGTTCACACGATTGGCGCAATAATTCGCTCCATGCCTAGGCGCACGCTATGGAGCATGAGCGGACGTACGAGCGGGCGCACACGCACACTGCCTACTGCATTGTGATTTGTGGTGAAATAAAGCAGCAGGCAGTGCGAAATTGGAATGCTCATGCGCCCTCGTGTGAATAGGCCTTGACACTAGACTAGGGTGATGCAGCAAGTAGCGTGTGATAAGCACAGCATGCCGTGTCTAGTTAGCTCTGTCCGTTGTAGACTGTAGACGTAGTCTATTTTCAGGTCGCCAAAGCGGTGGAGTATTTGCATCAGCAGCGGATCATCTATCGCGATCTCAAGTCTGAAAATGTTCTGGTCTGGCAATTTCCGCCACCGTTCAGTCAGCTGACCACCGTTGAGGTAAATCTTTCACGTCAAGCCTCCATTTACTTCGTTACAGCCCTTTGTCCGTGCAGCCGTCAAGATAGCCAAATAGTCACTTTAAGTGTATATAAAAAGTTTAAAAATATAAAAAAATCATGTATTTTATGCAATTTCGTGTTTGACTTGAGACTTGTATTTGAAGTCAATGACACTGTTGCATTGATTGACGGCGAAATAATTGATTAGTGACGGTCGATGTTGCCGGTTCATACTCTTCCTTGTGCAGTTCCAACCAATCTTCCTGGTTAAATGAACCAAATTTTTGTCATGGGGTCAAGACCAGTTTGTACGCAACAAAATAGACGAAACGATTGTGTCAATGCTTCTCACCAGCCAATTGAAAATTGTCCTTGTCCCTGTTCTTATGTTCTTAGGGACAAGTATAAACTGGGCTTAATGGTGTTCATTTTCTTATTTAAGATCAAGCTGGGCGATTACGGAATCAGTCGGAGCATCCTGCCGGCCGGTGGCACCAAGGGGTTCGGGGGGACTGAGGGGTTTATGGCGCCCGAAATCATGCGATACAACGGGGAGGAGGAGTACACCGAAAAAGTAAACCCTCTTGTCCGTTTCCGTAAGGAGTTCTTGTCCGTAAACCAGTGCTGAAAAATCGTTGCTAATGCGATTACGATACTTTATAAGGATACATAATTTGGGTCATATTACGTGCAAACTGAAAAAGAAGAGCAGTGCTGCTCACGGATGCACGGTCTCTTATTGACATGTTTGAAGTAAGCTCAGCTCGAGTAAGAAGGTGAGAACCAGTGAAAAAATAGAGAATTTCAAAAAGACAAATAGTTACATTTTCTGGCAAACATTTGTTACTTTGTGGTTTTTCAGGTGGACGTGTTCTCATTCGGAATGTTTCTGTACGAAATGTTGGTGCTGAAGTTGCCGTTCGAGGGTCAAGAGCAAGTGAAGGATTATATTCTGGACGGAGGACGCCCGCTGCTCACGCCAAGAGTAAGTCAAGTGTTGCATGCTGGACAGGGGGTGTAGGCTAGGTTGTTCACGTTAACAGTTATCACTAAGCACAACACCAGTGCATGGGGCCACAGTAACGTTTGCTCTCAATTTTGTGCCCTATACAAAGCTAAGTTGGTCTCTGAATTATTCTGGCAACCTGTTTGGTTGCATGGCAGGTCAGAAGATAGACTTTGGACACCTTTAGTGAACTGGTGAGCCGTAATGGTAATATCTAATTCAAACATGTCAATCAATCATGTCGGACCTAAACGTTGTTTAGATTCCGAGTTCTGGTCAATGAACGTCAGATTTCGTCGCTGGGTTAAATCCAGGCAAATTACTCAATATGCAAATGATTAAAATATTATGTCACTGGAGTATTAAATGGGGTTCAATCGAATATGCCTGAAGTTGAGCTATTTATTGCAAATCATGAGTCATGATCCTGATTTTTGTTGCATTACTGAAAATAGACCAGCAAGTTCTATGCAAAATAAAAAGATAGCCTTAAGGGGGCGCTCCGGGAATCGGGGGTTACATCAAAAATTGACAAAAAAGTTGGCAAATGTCAAACTTTACTATACATATATGTAGTATGGCACAAAGGAACACTGGAGGCAAAATTTCAAATCACGTGATCATGTCACGTGACTCCCAGAGCACCAAACGTGAGTGAATTTTCGGCAAACGATAACTCTGCTTATACTTTGCGTATAGTCACACTTTATATACCAAAATGTAGCTTATGTGCTGTTCTAGTTGAACATTATTTTGGTTTTTACCATTTATGTCGGATTTTGATATAAAATGTCATTATGTGTTTTCGAAGTCGAACTCTGAGCAATAAAATTCATATAAAAAAATTTCTAAGCTTTATTTTAAAAAACTAAAAAATTGTTCAACTGCGCAGAGCCTAATACTATAATTGTGCAAAATTTTGTAGAAAAATATCTTACCAGCATTTTATAATCGAATGCCGAAGAATTGGTTTTGTATTCACACAGCTTATATTTGAGTCTGCTGCTTCTGAAAATGGTTTCTTGTGCGATTTTTTTGCACAAAACGCAATAAAATTGTTTTAATTTTTCATTACGGCTAATAAAATCTACGTATCATCTGTTTGCAAAACCTCAAAAAGCGTTGATGCACTGGCTTACTTGCTAAATTTGTGTAAAAGTCGAATAAAGTCAGTAAATTGTCCAATTTTTTCCAAATTTTTTGCTATGGGGATATGCACGTCAAAACATCAGAAATAGTATTTTGGGCAACTTTCCTTCAAGAATGATAGGTCATTTTGGCTGTTTTTAAAAAATACGGCCCAAATCCTTGATTCCCGGAGCGCCGCCTTAACAGACTACAATATTTTTCAGAATATTTTATCCGCCAATCACGGTGGAGGCATGCTCACTTACAATCGTCACAATAACAAGTAGGCCCCAAAAGGGGCAAGGTTCCTTCCCCGGTGTCTACCTTTCAGGTTTAAATGAATTGGTTCTATTTTTACTTGCCTACTGTAAACTACATACACTGCGTCTTACTCTATTTCGTACCTAGCTTATTCTTATCTAATCTAACTAGGTACGCAACTACGTACAAAAAAATGCTGCAGGATGTTAAGCATCCCGCTGGATCAAGCCATTTGGCTCAAAAGTCACGATCTGAGCTGAACAAATCAGCTCAAGCGATAAACAGTGTTTTTCAATGCAGTGGCTCTTATATATTGCCGGTGAAACATTACGGTGCCGATTTTGTAGAAATAGGTACATCACTACAACACTGTACATCGATTATTGATTTTCATGCATATACGCAGACAAAAATCAGCAGGCAGTTCCCAAGCTGAAAATACACGCAAAACATACTGGCTATGCAGCCCGCTCAGCAGCGTTAAACGCTGTGAGCCATTAATTTCAAAACAATAGTTCCTTCTCTAGAAGGAACAAAAATTGAGCGAATCACCCCTATTGACGATACCAATTTCGAATACATTTGTGTACATGTTAACCATTCGCGAGCGCCATTTGGTCTCATTACAACTTACCGACCAGCCAGCTCTAACGCACAGATCGTTTTTGACTCCCTGACAAAAAGTACAGCGTCATTACTAAATTACAGCAAAAACGTTCTTGTACTTGGGGACTTGAAACTTTGACACGAATGCCGTATCGACCTCGCCTTTGGACTGCACAATTTAATTACTTTTATCACACGACCTATTTCTGGATCGAGTCTGAAGTAATTCTGACGCCTACGCCAGATCTATATAACGAAACTAAGACAGTTATTTCAAGCGCATCAAATCATTTATACACCTTGTTTTACAACTACAATTTGTAAACCACTAAAACAACCACCACGAATTTTTTCACATAGAAAATTTGACAAATCCAGTATACGCGGTATAATGGCATCCTTGAATATTACAGACTGGTATAAAATCTACTGGACTAGTGAAGGAGTCCTAAACCTAGATGCTAACGAAATATACATAATAAACACACAAAATTTTAAACTGTTACAAGACAGAAAAATAAACCGTTATGGCTGGACTCTGAACTTATCAAAGAGATAAATAAACGTGACCAACTATCAAAACTACCAAGAAACTATGCTAACCAAGCTCGTTTCAGAATGCAGATAAACTACGCTTCAAAACTAAAAAGAGAAAAAAACTGCCTCTAGGTTACAGGCCTGCATGGATAATCAAATATCATTCACAAAAAGTTTCACAGCGAAAGTTGTACAATTTAAGCAAATAACTCAAAATTTACTGGCAGCTAGCAAAACCTTTCAAACGCTAAAGAGCTAACGGTTCCCCGAATTTTCATTTGCCTGATAACGCTACTGTGTCGGCGAACTTAGCCCTAAATTACTCAATAAATGTATCAACTCTAACCCACTCACAGAGTCACAGATAATAATTTTATTCTGACAAATTCCATTCCCGATGATTTAAAAAATCGTTAAAATAAGCCCAATAATTAAAAAAGACGACCCAGCATTCAAAAAGAATTATTGACCAATTTCTGTTTTACCAACTGTTGCAAAATGCTGTGAAAGTTTAATGCTTTCACAGCTTGATGCTCATTTTAAGCATTTTTTACCCAAAGACATCTTTGATTTCTGTCGCAACTTTGTGAGAAAACTCTACTGTTCTTAAACTAGCAAATTCCGCCAACAGCTAGACAAGAACAAAATATTCTATTTGCTTAGTCTGGACATCGCAAAAGCATACGACTCTGTTCACCATGACCTGATTGTAGCAAAACTATCTGCATTTGGTTTGAATCATGACGCATTACAGTAACTGAAGTCTTTACGAATAGAATGCAACTAGTCCAAGTTGAATTATCCAAATCAAAAATAATTCCTGTCTTAACTGATGTACCACGAAATTCTGCCCGGTCTCCTTTGTTATTCAATCTATTATATGCTGATCTCACATGGTCGAACCCGCACATTATCTTAATCGATACACAGATGACGCCAGAATTTACTGTTCAGGACCTAATTCTACAGCTGTTTGTGCCGATTTACAAACATTTTCAAACAAAATTTAACTTAATCCAACAGTATTTGCAAGAAAATTTTTTAAACCGGATTGATCTTTCAGTCCGATGACAAAATAACAAAACAATTGTCCAATGTGAATCAGAAAGCTGCTGCCTAGGGCCTTTCTAGCAGAATTGTGTTTTATTCGAAATCTTTTGTCACAACAAGAATTAACTTTTCTTTACAAAATAATATTCGTTGTAATTTAGAATATTGCCGTGCGCTACAATTAATCAAAACAAAGGCTCTTTGACCGGGTTCCTGCCGAAAAATTGGCCAAATTCGCCAGAAACGTTCAATTTTTGACCAAATTCAAACTTGGCCTTAATTTAGGCTTGGGCTTTGGCTTAGGCTTAGTATGGGGCTTAGGCTTAGGCTTAGTATCAGGCTTAGGCTTAGGCTTAGGCTTAGGTTCAGGCTTAGGCTTAGGCTTAGGCTCAGGCTTAGGCAATAAAAAATCAAAATTTTCAGAAAAAATCCTGCCAGCTTAGCCTAGAGAATCCTGCCAGCTAAGCCTAGACGATGCCTTAAAACATCATAACGCACTCAAAACTATCCAAAAACAAAGATTATAGCCATTTTTTGCTTCGAACTTTGGCCTACGTTCACTTCCAAAAACACTAAAAATGCAATTTTCCAGGGGTCATAGCTCAGAAAATCCAAATTTGTGGATAGGGGTTCTATTACAAAAAATGCTTCCCTCAAGGTGCTCCACTCAAAAAAATAGGTCCACTATTCCCCCCCCCCCCCAACTGCACTTGATCCGAACTTTGGAATGCTTTTCCTGATAACGCAAGAATATTTCCTACAGGGACTTTAAAAAAATATTTAATATCATTAATAATTGAACTAACTAGACTTACATGCCGATTAATCTTAGTCGTAGTTGCTATAACGAGTTTGTCCTCATGCTTCAGCGACTTTAAATACATTTAATTACAATATATTTACAATATATTTATTACAATATATTTACAATATATTTACAATATATTTACAATATATTTACAATATATTTACAATATATATTTACAATATATTTACCTTACTATACTATATAAACTTTCTTGCTAAAAAATAATTACGATAATAACTCAGGATCAGCTCAACGCAGAAACGTCATTTTTACGTTATCATATAGCCGACAGCGTGGCCAAAAATTTTTCTATTCAAAGTCAGTTCGTAAAGGAAACCGTTTAACCGCTAAACCGGTTTGAAAAAAATAAAAAATTTTCATACTGACATTTTCGGGGTCGAACATCTACTACGACGAATGTAAGATGATACTATAGTGTCATTTAATTCTCAAATATTCAGACCGTCATAACTTGCCTCAACGTTAACGTAAAAACATAAAATTGACGCCTTTTAACTCACAACAGTAGGCGCTTTTGAATGATACCTTACTTGACGTATACTATTCACGTTTAAACGTTTAAATTTCCAATTCTAAATTATGACGCCAACTTAACGTCAAGCTAAAGGCCATGTCACCCATCATTTGAAAGCTCTAACAATTTCCTCTCAAATGACGTTAAAATTATTATTCTCCCACTTCCGTATGAAAAGTTATGGCCCCTGAAAAATTTCATAAAAGGGGCTGATTGTACAACAGATCACACCATGGGTGATAAAATCCCAAAACAATTGAATTTAGGTAAAAATTCAATTTTTTTGCTAATATTTTTTGCTAATTTTTCAAATAATTTAACATAAATAGACTTAACTTAGATATATACATGGTCGAACTAGTCTAAACTAGACGCACTAGACTTGTTACAATATTTACAATATATTTACAATATATTTACAATATTTACAATATTTACAATATATTTACAATATTTACAATATATTTACAATATTTACAATATATTTACAATATATATTAATTACAATATATTTACAATATATTTACAATATATTTACAATATATTTACAATATTTACAATATATTTACCTTACTATACTATATAAACTTTCTTGCTCAAAAATAATTACGATAATAACTCAGGATCGGCTCAACGCAGAAACGTCATTTTTATGTTATCAGATAGCCGACAGCGTGGCCAAAAAATTTTCTATTCGAAGTCAGTTCGTAAAGGAAACCGTTTAACCGCTAAACCGGTTTGAAAAAAATAAAAAATTTCCATACTGACATTTTTTGGCTCGAACATCTACTACGACGAATGTAAGATGATACTATAGTGTCATTTAATTCTCAAATATTCAGACCCTCATAACTTGCCTCAACGTTAACGTAAAAACATAAAAGTGACATCTTTCAACTCAGAACAGTAGGCGCTTTCGAATGATACCTTACTTGACGTATACCATTCACGTTTAAACGTTTAAATTTCGAATTCTAAATTATGACGCAAGCTTAACGTCAAGTTAAAGGCCATGTCACCCATCATTTGAAAGCTCTAAGAATTTCCTCTCAAATGACGTTAAAATTATTATTCTCGCACTACCGTATCAAACGTTATGGCCCCAGAAATATTTCATAAAAGGGGCTGATTGTACTGCATATCACACCATGGGTGATCAAATCCCAAAACAATTGAATTTAGGCAAAATTTTTTTGCTAATTTTAGAAATAATGTAACATAAATAGACAACTTAGATATATACGACATGGTCGAACTAGTCTAAACTACACGCACTAGACTTGTTACAATATTTACCTTACTATACTATATGAACTTTCTTGCTCAAAAATAATTACGATAATAACTCAGGATCGGCTCGAAGCAGAAACGTCATTTTTACGTTATCAGATAGCCGACAGCGTGGCCAAAAATTTTTCTATTCAAAGTCAGATCGTAAAGGCAACCGTTTAACCGCTACACCGGTTTGAAAAAAATAAAAAATTTCCATACTGACATTTTCGGGCTCGAACATTTACTACGATGAATCTAAGATGACACTATTGTGTCATATAATTCGAAAATATTGAGACCGTCATAACTTGTCTCAACGTTAACGCAAAAACACAAAATTGACACCTTTCAACTCAGAAGAGTGGGCGCTTTCGAATGATTACCTTAGTTGACGTATACCATTCACTTTTAATCGTTTAAATTTACAATTCTGAATTATGACGCAAGTTTAACGTCAAGTTACAGGCCATGTCACCCATCGTTTAAAAGCCCTCTGAATTTGCTTGCAGATGATGCCAATATTATAATTGTATCTTTACCCTATCAAAAGTTATTGCCCCTTAAGCCTTTACTTAAGGGGCCGACTACACGGATCACACCATGTGTGATCAAATCTCAATGAGACTGCAATTTAGTCAAGAAATTTAAAAATTTCTACCTTAAGTTTTGCTGTTAGTTTATACATTACGCCAGAAAAGGTGAATAGTCGAACAAGTCTAAACTAGACGCACTAGACTTGTTACAATATATATTAACCTAATTATTATTACCTTACTATACTATATAAATTTTTCGGCAAAAAAGAGAAATGATAATAACTTAGGAACCGCTCAAAGTAGAGACTTCGTTTTTGCGTTATTAAATAGCAGAGATCAAGGCCAAAATGATTTCTATTCAGAGTTAGTCGATTAAATGAACCGCTGAGCCGCTAAACCGGTTTGAAAAAATGAAAAATTTTTACACTCACATTTTCGGGCTCGAACATCCACTACGATGACTGTCTGATGATATAGCGATATTTCGTGTCATATGGTAAACAATATTGAAAGCGTCATAACTTGTTTCAACGTTAATGTACAAACACATAATTGACGGCACTCAACTCAGCACAGAAAGCGCTTTCAAATGACACCTTACTTGACGTATACCATTCACGTTTAAACGTTTAAATTTCCAATTATACAGTATGACGCAAGCTTAACTTCAACTTACAGGGCCATGTCACCCATCATTCGAAAGCTCTCGTGATTAGCTTTCAAATGATGCCAAAATTATGGCAGTATCCCCACACTATCAAACGTTACGGCCACTCAAAACTTTGCTAAGGGGGCTGACTGCATGAATCACACCATGTGTGATCAAATCTCAGTATGATTGAAAATTTGGCAAAATTTTGAAAATTTTTGCCAATTATTTAGAATTCTGCTTTTAGAGCATAAATAAATTTTTTCACCACAGGGAATGGTCAAACTAGTCTAAACTAGACGCACTAGACTTGTTTTTACAATATGAACTATCCTAAGCCGATACCATAACCCTAACAAACGTTATGGCTCCTGAAATTTTTCCCTTTAGTGACTACCTATAATCACCTCATATGCGAACAAATCACATTGAAATTTAATTTTGAACAAAATTTGAAAAAAATTTTCAAAATTTTTTATTGTCATACAATAACGCACGTTAGCTTCTAGATTTGGTCGAACTAGTCTAAACTAGACGCACTAGTCTTGTTACAATATGAACTATCCTAATAATTATGATAATGAGAATAATTCAACTTCTACTAGTCCTATAAACATACTGAAAACGCCAAATTGTAGAGGAGCAAATTCTGTACTAGATTTGAACTTTTCAAATCTGTAAGACCTATTATCCGGACGTTATGGCGCCAAAACGTCAAACATTTGTCGTTTAGGCAGCAAAACATGAAGTAGATCTATTTTCCCGTTTTTCGGCAAGTAAGACAAATATAACCCTAATGTTTTTGGTATCATCTGAAAGCTCTTTTTCTGCCCCAACTAACAATGAAAACTAGAACTTTTTACGCGGTACCAGAATAAAGTTATAGCCTAAAGTACGTCAAAATGACGCAATATTTAGCCAAAATATTTTGACGTTTTTCGGCATATAAGTCAGCGGTGACCTATAGCTTTTTTGGTATCAAATGAAAGCTCTAACTCTTAGGTGTCCAACAGCGGAAACTAAATCTTTTTACGCGGTACTTGAAAAAAATTATGGCCAAAACGGTGGCAGTGGTCCAGTAGTATTAATATTTCAAATGTATTTTGACGCTATTGGGAACATGTCGGCCAGAATCTATAGTTTGGTTAGTGTCAATTGAAAGCGCCTGTTCTGAGCTATCGAACTGCGGAAACTAGAAAATTTTTGGTGGAACCTAAAAAAGTTATTACCAAAACCGTGGTGGCTGAAAAACATCATTATGTGGTCAAAGACGTTTTTCGGTGTATAAGTCAGCGTTAACGTATAGCTTTTTTGGTATCAAATGAAAGCCAGTCTTCTGCCCTATCCAACTTTGAAAACTAGAACCTTTTACGTGGTACCTGAAATGAGTTATGGTCAAAAGTTCTTTTTAGAAAATAATTTTGTTCGAAAAAATTCCTCCGCGACTACTCACACCACAAACGTATCGAACAAAGTTCGAAAAAATTGAAATCGTTATAACTTGCGTCAACCTTGACGTAGAAACACAAAATTGACAGCATTCAAATCAGAATTGAAAGGGCTTTCGGATGATACCTTACATGACGTTTAAGGACGCAACGGCCAGTCACGTATGACTATTATTTTTATACTGACCATTTTTCGCCGTTTACGTCATCATGCGACATATCAATTGATAGCTCTTGACAAGCGCAAGCAAATAAAACAAATTTTACGTCGATACCATAACCCTAACAAACGTTATGGCTCCTGGAATTTTTCTCTTTAGTGGACTACCTATAATCACCTCATATGCGATCAAATCGCATTGAAATTTAATTTTGAACAAAATTTGAAAAAAATTTCAAAATTTTTTATTGTCATACAATAACTTACGTCAGGATCTACATTTGGTCGAACTAGTCTAAACTAGACGCACTAGTCTTGTTACAATATATATTAACCTAATAATAATGATAATGATAATAAGCAGGTTTCGTCTTCGCAGTGATCTCAGAAACCCCTGACGAATGATATTTTCACCATTCATATGGCTGATAAAACAGCATATACCATATTATAGCGGTTTTTGTCCGCGCGCCAAGGTCATTACTACGTCAACTTGCAGTAAAGGGGTCATGTGACCCATCAATCGAAAGCGCTTTGTCTCCCCATTTCAATGGTGAAATTCCCAAGTGGCTGCGACCTCCATAAGAAAAGTTATGGGGGTTTTAAGGTTTTCACACCATAGAACACTTTTATCATAATTAAATCGTAATTACTAAATTACGATATGTGTTCTTTTTCCTCATGTCTTTAAAGGCGCCATAACTGGCATTTAAAACGTCGGACAGACAAACGAACAGCATCATTGGACTGCTGGCAAGCAGGGCTTTCAAATGAGGGGTCACATGACTACATAGCGCTTCAGGTTACCCCGAAATATAAATCTCAGGGTATGCTCACGTGACAAGGTCATGTGACCCCTCATTCGAAAGCGCTCCTTAAATCAAGACGATTGATGTAAGTGTCATGTTTGTACGTCATTCCTATCGTCCGCTAGACGTCTTTTAAAATTGACCCTTCGTGACTAACTATAAACAGCCCATGTTAGATCAGATCTCCTCACATGTAAATTTTGACTGAATTTTTTTTAAAAAATCAGTAAGATTAACACTCAAGTGTCTTGAAACTTAAGTATGTTGTCAAACTAGTCTAAACTAGACGCACTAGTCTTGTATATTAACCTAATAATAATGATAATGATAATAAGCAGGTTTCGTCTTCACAGTGATCTGAGAAACCCCTGGCGTACGGTATTTTCACCATTCATATGGCTGATAAAACAGCATAAACCAAGTTACAGCGGTTTTTGTCCGGGCGCCAAGGTCAGTACTACGTCAACTTGCCGTAAGCGGATCATGTGACCCCTCATTTTAAAGCGCTCCGTGTCACCAATCGAATGGTGAAATTTCCATGTGGCTGCGACCCCCATACCAAAAGTTATGGGGATTTTAAGTTTTTCACACCATGGAACACTTTTATCATAATTAAATCGTAATTACAAAATTACGAAATGTGTTCTTTTTCCTGATAACCTTTTCGGCGTCATAACTGGCCTTTAAAAACCTGGACAGACAAACGAACAGCACCATTGGATTGCTGGCGTGAAGGGCTTTCAAAAGAGGGGTCACATGACTACATAGCTCTTCAGGTTACCCCGAAATATAAATCTCGGGGTATGCTCACGTGACAAGGTCATGTGACCCCTCATTTGAAAGCGCTCCTTAAATCAAAACGATTGATGTCAGTGTCATGTTTGTACGTCATTCCTATCGTCCGCTGGAGGTGTTTTAAACTTGACCCTTCGTGACTAACTATAATCAGCCCATGTTGGGTCAAATCTCTTTACATGTAAATTTTTCACTGATTTTTTTTGAAAATCAATAAGATTAACATTCAAATGCCACGAAACTTATGTATGTTGTCGAACTAGTCTAAACTAGACTCACTAATCTTGTAATAATAATAATAATAATATGCGAATGTGAAAATTTGAACGTTGTTAAAACCACATCATGCAATTACAAATAAAAAAGGCAATGTCATTAAAACGTCGTTTTGGAAAAAAATAGGGTTATAGGGGTTCACTCGTCCCATCTGAAATAGGGAGCGTCAAAATATTTGGCCTGGGCTATAGGTGGCGTAACTCTCTTCAGCTGCCAATGTCACTAGTCTATGCCATGATAATGTTTTAGGAAATGATGTACCCGTGCAACATGCTGGACCTGATGGTGGTGAGCTGGGCCCACTCGCACCAGGACCGCCCCACCGCCTCCCAGCTCGTCTCCATCAGCACTGCGCCCGAATTCAGTCATCTGCTCGACGTCGTCTCCATCAATGACTCGGACGCGGCCGTGCTCAGTGGCGAGGCTGTGGCTGGTAAGGAAGCACTAGAAAGACTAATATATCCCCCCCAGCCAGTGTTGATTAATAAGCTGAGTGTGCTGTGTGTTGTGTTTAGTGGAGGACGGCTTTGGAAGCTGTGAGGACGCGGGAAGTGCGGCTTGTTTCGAGGGCGAGGTGTGGCTGAGCCGGGCCGATGGTCAGGTCTCTGTGCTCTCCTGCAATCAGTACGGGTGGCTCGACTACAAGGTATCACACATTTCCGTTTCTGTACCACATAAAAGTACATTTAGACAGCCATATATTGTATGATGGTAAGGCAGAAGTAGAACTTTCAGCAGTCTTACGCTGAAGTCGTTTCCGAGAGACGCTGCCACTTTAAGATCTTAAAAAACGCTTTGTGTGTTTGAGTTATTTGTCGTGTTACACCATAGCGACAATGGGTATGGATGGTGGTTATTTGGGCAGAAGAACTTGCATGTTTACGCAGCTGAAAGTTAAGAGGCACAAAAGGTGTGCTTTTTAAATCTTGTTTAATTAAATACATGATCGACATGCTGAAATCTGGAGTGGTGCCAGAAGTATTGTAAACTGAGGCGACATGAAACTTGTGATTTCGTTACAAAAAATCTGTCATCAAGAGTACAGCGAGTAGTCGTAGGCTCAGCAGTTGTTGTTGGTTATACTTTAATAATTCATTGTGGCAGAGTGGCTTGGTGTGTGTTGCAGAGTCTGTCGGTGAACGAGGACTCCTTCGTCACGTGTCTCTGCGTGGTCGAGGACACCATCTGGCTCGGTGAACTCACGGGTATTGTGCGGGTATTCTGGTCAGTTCACATCACGTCTTATTTGTACGTGTACGACTTGCTCATTTGATATTCTAGCAAAAACAACCTTAAAAAAACAAGAAAAACCATATTTTTCTTGTTTTTGAAAACTCTAAAAAAACAAAAATCAAACAAAATGTGACTTGGCTTGTTTTCTTGATTTTCGAAAAAATCAAAAATCAAACTTAGTTCTGATTGGACGAACACTGAGCCAATCAAAGGTGTCACGAGACTAAGTATAACATAAACCAAATGCTACTAGATTTATGTGTAACATGTTTTACACATGTTACACATGCGTACAGGCACCTATATCATATATACATATCATTTACACAAGCATGTCTATGCGCTGACCGCATTTTTATATTGATGGGAACGGTTTTGATTGGCTCAGTGTTCGTCCAATTAGAATTGAGTTTGATTTTTGATATTTTCGAAAATCAAGCAAACAAGTCAAGTCACATTGTTTGATTTTTGTTTATTTCAGAGTTTTCAAAAACAAGAAAATATGGTTTTTTCTTGATTTTTTGAGTTTGTGTTTGTTAAAATATCAAATGAGCAAGTCGTACACGTACACTTATTTACCTAACAAGTCTGGATGTTATAAGTTTCGTTTATATGCGGACTTGTTTGTGAGCCTGAAAATTTACCCTCAAGCGGTAAGCTTTTTGCGTAGTTGTTTGCGACCGGGAAAGATTGTCTGCCATAGTAGAGATATAATTATTATGAGTTATGAGGTAATTATTGTTTTGAGCGCAACTATATGTCCTAGTCTAGATTACACACCAAACTTTCAAGAATTCCAAGAGGGACTTCAAAATCATGCTTACGGACAAACGACCATGCTACAGACAAAGGCCTATACTTAGGGACAATGTGTTTGTGGTTTAGTGCCAAGACGTACACGGAGCAGTGGTCTTTCTCGCTGGCGCCCTACGTGTTGCCCCTGGCCCCCCGCGCCAGCCCGGAACACCTGCTGTCCCTCCCCGTCGCCCAGATGGCCCACCTGCTCTGTCTGGACCGCGTGCTCATTGCCGCCGGACAGTCTGCCATCCTCGCCCTCTGTCTCACCACCGCCCCCTCCCCCCCTAACCCGTCCAATCCCATTAATCCGGGGGGCGCCGGGGGGGAACCGGTGGTGTGTACCTTCAAACCGTCCTGCGGCGATGTCCATTGTCTGGCTGTGCTGCCTGGAAGTCGGGTCGATGAGTGAGTTGCCGACCGGGTTTGTGCAGATCGTCTGAATGTCTGAATCAGACAAGTCGTGTCTGATGTTGGTGGTTTGCAGAGGGATATTCAGATAAAAAACGTCTGATTCAGACATGCAGAGACGATATGCGTCTGAGCTGACTAACTTTTCTTGATTGATGCTGGACAATTTGTGCTGGACAAAACATGCCTTAAGAAAATCAGTTGTCACCATATGTTTCGATATTGTGATTAAGTTGATTGTTTTGTGATAATTATTCGATTTAGTGTAGACACGGTAGTGTGAAAGTAGAACTGGGAGTGAAAAGGCAATTTGCACATTTTTCAGTAAATAGATTTCACATAAATCGTGAAGCCATAAACCATAGAAATCGATCGCAGACCAATAGACCACATACAATATGTTAGGGAGAAATAATGTAGCCGCCGTACGTATTTGTATGTTATGTATTTGTAAACAAAACATTAGACAAAAGTCGAAACAATTGTGTCAATTCTTCCCAACAGCTGACTGAAAATTGTCCCTGTCCCTATGTTCTTAAGGACAAATATGTTGTGATTGTAGGAAGGCTGTGGTGTGGGCGGGCGGTCCGGCGGGGGCCATTTCGGTGCTGCGCGTGACGGCGGGTGAGGTGACGGAGAGTGCGTCGCTGAACCACTACCAGCCGCGCGTGGAGGGGGCTGAGGTCTACCGACTGGTCGCCAGCACACTCTCTGACGCTTACGTCTGGTCCTACGTCTATCCTGGTATATACTGCTTTTGTATTCTTATTGTAGCGTGCTATATATATACGGGGTCTCAGTCTGGGGTGACGCTTGTTTAGGGTTTCTTGAATTTTTGATAAGACGGCGATCTTGAACACAATAAAAACGCAGATTTCTATTTTTTTGTGAATAATTTATTTTGTACAAAATTCAGTTGTTCTTAGCGCGTTTTTGTCTTTTTTGTTCTCTTTTGAGCGTTCTACAGCCGTCAGGGGCAAATTTCAAGTTTTGGGGCATCTTTTGTAGTAGGAAAGATTGCGTTTGTTCAAGTATCCATCTCGCAGACCTACCATTAATATTTGTAGTACACGTCTAAGGGCCAATTCCTAAAATGAATTAAACGGATTCGATTAAAATTTGTTTGCCTAGTAACTTATCTCAATGTTGAGGTAGACTTAAAAAAAATTTGTGCCCACGCGGGAGGTGCTACAAATAATTGGTATTGCAAATTTCGTATAAATACATGAACGATGTCATGAGCTATTGGTAAAACAAGTTTTAATCTAATCTGTTTAACCCATGTTAGGAATATAGGCCCTCCGCCCTAAGTTTGACTCGCTTTTATGGCACCCAAAAGTTAAGTTTTGAGTTTGTTTGATGAGTTGGCAATGTGGTGTTGTGCCTTTTAGGCTGCATCCTGTACCAGTGGTCCACCAGCCAGCGCGCCATTGTGGCCAAGCTGGACTGCTCCAAGATCGCCCCCTGCTCCGAGAGCATCAACACCATCAACATTGAAGAACGACTCAGTCGTAAGTTCCATCAGCAAATAGTTTGATCAGCTGTTGCACTGTTGCAGAGAAAGTTATTGCGGCCAATTTGTTTTTGAGCTAGCTTAGGAGCAGTCTAGGAGTGCGACAAATATCATGGGTACATTTCTAGCAGTTTTTCTTTACTGGCTTACAGAGATTTCCTTATGAAAAAGTGCCACAATTATTTTACCATAGAAAAGTCAGAATTAGCAATTTGACCGTGTGAAAGTGTGAGCAGCGTGCACTAACCACTTGTGGCAACCCATAGAGTAATGACAGGGAAGGCTATCCTAGGGAATGTATTGAGCGTGGGAAAGTGTTGAGGGTGTGAATGTGTGTTGTTAGCGGGTCGCTGCCAGGTGACGTCAATGTGTCTGGTGGAGCGCGAGGACACCGTGCACCTGTACATCGGCACCACCTGGGGCGTGGTCATCGTGGCCGAGGCTGATCAGGTTGGCTGCCTTGTGCTCATTTGCATATGTCCCATACCACAATCTAGTAATATCTTGTACGTTTTGCCGTTTTGTACAATATGAATATAATATCTACCTGTGAATTGACAATAATTGATATCACCCTTTACACAGAATACCAACAGAACGGCATCGCCTTTATTTTGAAGCTCATCTCATGCTAAAATGATGATCAGGTTTGGCGCGATAACGCACAACCCTAGAATAGTGTCAAGTTTGCTCAGTTATGTGCTTAGGGTTTATTGATACGTTCAGCCGTGTGTCCGTCGTCGTTTCGTAATTTTATGACTTAGCTATATTACTATAATTGAAATTACACAGATTGTAAACCTCAAATATTTTGCCAATACTATGCCCCTGTCCCCTTGTTAGAATGCACTCTGTCCCCTTGTTAGAATGCCCCCTGTCCCCTTGTTAGAATGCACTCTGTGTTGCAGCTTCGTCCCATCACGGCGTTCCGACCGCACCTGGAGGAGGTCCGTGTGATCGTGGCAGTGGCGTCCAGTCGCCGTCCGGCCTTTCCCAGACCCAGCTCAGTCCTCTCCTCCGCCCTCTCCCAGGACTACGGGCCGCCCAGACACCACAGCTCAGGTAGTCCCCTGTCTAGGTTATGCTTGTCCCTAAGGGTCGATTCATACTTACAGCCGTATGCCCATTCAGCTCTCAAAACTACGTAATAATCACGTCACAATCCGAGCTAAAACACTATGGGTGGATTTCACAAAGGTGGTTTTACTAAACCATGGTTTTACGTACGTTTTCATTATGATTTGCACATATTTTCATTACGAAATATAGCCTGATTCGTTACGAATTTCGTAGATTTTCTTAAACCATGGTTTTAGCTCAGCTGAAATTTCAGCAAAATAGAGACCTGCTGTGCTGCAGGTTTTAAATTTCAACTGCGCTAAAACCATGGTTTAAGAAAATCTGCTAAATTCGTAACGAATCAGGCTATATTTCGTAATGAAAATATGTGCAAATCATATGAAAACGTGCGTAAAACCACCTTTGTGAAATCCACCCTATGGGTGGCGTGATTATTTCGTAATTTTGCCGACTGAGCGGACATGCGGTTGTAAGTATGAATCGAGCGTAAGGGTTGCCTGCTTGTCTGTAAGCACAATAGTTTGTGTTGGCTGCTGTGCAACACTAAGTAGTTGCTTGAACTGGTTTCTTAGTCAATGAGCTTCAATAGAACAGAACCCGTAATCATTTTTGCTAGAAATTAACAAATTCATGATTGGTTGTGTTTTTGTTGCAGTACGTTTAGTCTGTGCTAGTTTCCGTACGCGGACAGTATATATTGTATGAATTAGGTGTTGACTAGATAGATGGTATTGTACCTTTTTGGCACATAACCAACTAAAACGGAAGTGAATGGTGACCAATGTTGTTGCGGCATTTTATTAGTTGCTCACGATGAACATTGGACAAACCGTTTGGGACAGTTTTGCAGCAGGCTTTACAAGTTGTGCCATTAAGCTTGAGTCCGCATCTGGTTTACAGACATTTAGAAGGTCGGATTGAATTCGGTCGTCTGATTTTTATGACGGCTATCAGGATGTTTCATGACCAAAGTATGACACTGGTTTTGGCGCTTGGACAGAACGAAACACGTTCATGAATTTCAATTACACGCTGCCTCTTTTGTCTCGGTTCAGCAATTATTTGCGGTTTAGACTTTGGTGTCGTTTTTGTGATTTCTCAGCACCTGCATGCCGTGTCTATGTTCGTGGCAGCTTTTGTCTATATTAGTGATTTACTGCTAATGCTTGCAGTATGAAAAAAACGTGGGGGCTAGGAGTAAAGTGGACTATATGAAAAGGTGGCCACACAAGTCTCTGTTATAAAATAGTTCTTTGTCAAAACAAGTTCAATAACAAATGGTCAGTACAGGTCACAAAAAATTGAAACAATAGAGCGGACGTGTCGCACAAGGTCTCACCGAGATAAACTCAAACTAGGATTCAGAGTTGAGAGTGCTCACCATTACACGGCATCTAACCATAGGTGGGCAGCTATTGAATATGGGGGGGGGGTGCGGAGCAACTTTTCCGGCCATTTTTTCGCTTCGTGAGCTACCGTCAAAACATTCTGGGGGGGGGGGGTGAAACCCCCCCCACGCCCATGTGTGCATCTAACTGATTCGAATCCGGCTTCGAGGACTGTGTGGGGAAAAACTTTGGGCCAACCAAAGTTCTAAGTGGACTGTATAAATAGGAACCCAATTAGTTCCCGTATACAATTTTCTTTTCCCTTCCATTTTCCTTCATTTTTTCAAATTTCAACGGAACAAATTCGAATTCAGCGTCGAGTAGTTACATAGAAATGTTTTTAACCTTTCAAGAAATTTTAGTAATATGCAGTTAAGGGGTAGTTTTAGAATCGCAGTTTACCTTTTTTTCAGACAGGGGTAAAGATACTATTATTTTATTAAAGTGCACAAAAATTGCCCAGAGCATTTTTTTGTTTGGTGCATAGTTTTAATGCTAAGACTAGCTACCGCGTGGGCTTACTGTGCTGTAAGCCAACGCTTTATCAACAATTAAAAATTGATTATAAGCAGTTTCGGAGGTCCTTCTTCAGTGATTGCTCTCAAAAAGAGCTTTCAAAAAACGCTTATGTGAAAGAACTGCGATTCTAGAGCTTCCAGTTCAAGTGTAGCCAAGAGTAGTACATAGCAGAAAATTAAATAGTTTTCAGATTAGTAGAGGATTTGCATCCGCGTTATGTACTCTTGGTGTAACATACAAAATAACTGTATGAGGATAAGTTGTAGCTTCCGTGAACTTTAGTTAGCACAAAACTTTGCTAGGTAACCATTTTGTCCAAATTTTTAGGCATGCGACGAAAGTTTCGGAAAGTTTTCGCAAAAGCAGTCAGTAAGTTGTTTGTCTGTGTGGCTGGTACGGGGATGGGAATTGACTTTTGTGTTAATCACTAACAATATTCAACTATTCGTAGCATTGGTTTGAGGTTGTGATCATTATGTTAGTTTGTAGAAAAAGTTTTAATCACGTCACTTCGTACACTTTGCCTAGTTTCAGCCTGATTGGCTTGATGTGGTTTGTGCTAGAGCTGTTCAAATATGGGCTACTTTTAGGCTTTTTGGCGTACTTTTGCCTATGTAAATACACTGACAAACGCACTGAACCAAAAGTGCACCTTCAAGCTTAATTGTTCTTATCAGAGGTAGAGGTGCACTGGGGGAGTAACATATGTGAAAATAAGCAAAATTGGCGAACTTTTAGTTTTGATCTGAGCAGCCCCCCCTTAAAGCCTGATTCAAGCGTTGTCCTTTTCCTTGTCCGTCGTGTGCTTAAAAGCAAAGTCTAGAAAAGTGGTTTTGGTAATTTTCCATATGATTCATGTTTGTAGGGGGTTGATGATGTAATGCAGTGATCTAAAGTTAAGCCCAAGCCCTAGCATGCAATCATCTTGCTAATTGTCTCCAGAAACTGAAATCCTGTTCATATATTCTGAAATTTCTTTTGTCGTAAAATTTTAGTTTAAAAATTGCACATTTTGTTTTACATGAAATTACCGGTAATTGTTGGGATGTGAGAGCTAGTGTGCCTAACAAGCTACATTCATAAATATAAACATGTGATAGTGATTATTTTGCAGTGCATTAAGACTGACAGATGGAGACAAATTATCCATGATCGCTGCTATAGATTCTTGAAGCTAATTGAATAGTATTCTTACAGCAATGGCTGTATTTAGATGTAAATTTTCTTAAACTTCAATACGTATGGCAGGAATAATAGCGACTAATTATAATTGCTCTATGCCTTATGCACCGGTTGCAATTAATGTTTGGCATGGATTTTTGTGCTGCTTGACTAACATCTGACAACATTGCTTCATCTGCGATCAGTGGCATAGCCAGAAAATATTCGGGAAGGGGATGAGTATGACTACGATTTTTAATGCGAATTTTTGAACAGAGCAGCATCGAATTAAAAACTAGCGCTCAATATAACCTAAATTTGCACCACCGGCGTGCCAGCCAGGGTCCAGCTCCAGAAGCGAACAAGTATGAAATTTTAACGAAGATTTTTGACATTACGGGTCATGGATTTACTAAAAACTTGTGTAAAATTTCAATCATAAGACATTTCGGGGTGAGTAAGTTCCCCGTTTTCCCCTGGCTACGCCTGTGTGCTTGATGATTGCTAGCCCCTCCCCCCCGTCCAATGAACGCCTCTGTGTCTGCCCAGCTTCTCCACTCTAGTCGCGTCCAGCAGCACATCTTCTTCGTCGTCTTCGGCCTGCTGACCATCGTGCCCAACCTGCTGATCCTGCTGGTGGCCTGCAAGTGTGGCAAGTATCGCCTGTTGAGTTTCCTAGCCCTGGGCGACCTGAGCTACGGGCTGGGCATCTTCTCGGCCGGCGTCGGTCGTCTCTACCTGCTGTCACGAGACCAATTCGACGTGCTGGTGCCACGCTACTACTGTTTCCTGGCGCCCTGGTTTCATTTCCTGGCCCTGGGCGTGCTGTGGCCCTCCATCGGCACCGTGGTCATCTCCTGCGATCGCGTCTTGGCCGTCAGCTGGGCCACCTGGTACCATGGCAACTGGGGCCGGGCCTATGAGCGCAGCCTCATCCGCGTTGGTCTGGCGGTCCTGTTCGTCTGCATGGCGCCCGCCTACCTGCTGGTCCTGCTCAACCCCACCAACAGTCGGACGAAGCTACAGTGCTCATACATCACCACGCCGCATCCCTACTACGCCATTGCCTATAGCGCTTTTGCGCAAGTCTGTGGCGCGTTTGCCGTCTGCGCCAATATGTACGTACTGGCGGCCGCCAAGCGCAAACTGACGCAGCTGGCACTGCCGGAGAATGACGCATACGTCAGCCGGCAGCGTCGCATGAACCGGTCGGTGGGCGCGGTGGCCGTCATCACCCTACTGCTGGTCATCCTGCCTCGGCTGGCCAATCTGGCAAACTATCTGGGCATAGTGACCATTTCCGAAGTCCTCAATCGATACTTCATTCTAGGCTTTCTCATGAACTCTGCTGTCAACTTGTGGCTCTATCTGGCACTGAATAGTGATTTTCGGAGTAGCTTCGTGCAGACGCTATGCTGTCGATCGGGGGATCGGGTCACTCAAATGGCCACTAGCGGAAGGACTTGCAACTAACAACTGATTTGATTTTTTCAAACTGTTTTGGCGATAATTGCTATACACATATTCAGTTTTAATATTTAACTGGAATTGCCTTTTTGCAACTTACATATCTGAACAAGACTAAATTTTGGTGCATGTGTTATTTATGTACTGTGCTAATTGAAGTGTGGTCCTTTTCATTGCAGGTCAAGTTTTGTTTACCAGCACAAACAAGTGCGACACAAAAGTGTTTTTTTTGCGCAATAGCACACATATCTGCAAAAGGTTTCTGGTATGGCGAAAACTTTTGTGTGGGTAGCATGTTTGCAGTAAAATTTATCATGCACGCTAATAAGCCTAGGTTAAAGCTTTGGCACGATTTGTCGTTCTTAAACATATACTAATACTATATAATATGTCCTTGTACAAACCACTTCAAGGTAAAACATCAGGTTTGCAACTCTGCCAATTTTTGGCCAAACTTAGTTAATTGTTTTCCTTTTAGGCTCGTTTGCGGCGGCGCACTCGGCGGACTCTGGCAAGGGCGGGTCAAAGGTCAGCGGGGGCGGGGGCGGTCTCCCCATCTCCCCGGCGCCCCAGGCTCTGCCCCAGCACGGGACGCCCCCCGCCGGACTGCCCCACCACGTGTTCGTGGCCACCGTGGGCAAGGGATATCGCAATCTCATCCAACGCTTTCTGGACAACTATCGCGAGGAGCCAGCCGTCTTGGATTCCAGAAATCGGGACTTTTTCGCCGTTGTATGGCGCACGGATGACTGGACAAACTAGGGCGGATTACATTTTGTTTTTTGTGTAATTTGCTATAATTGTTAGGTCTATATTCCAGTTGGCTAAGTATCAATTACGTATTGTTAATTCAATATTTTGCTAAAATTAGAAATATCAAGAGTACATAATAGGGTACCCCCCCCCTCAAAACCGTACATAAACGGCCTATCCGCATTGGACGCGCGCTGTCAAGCATAATAGGGAGAGTGTCAAACTCTTCCTATTATGTACTCTTGGAAATATGGATAGTGACTACTGTGACAGTGCAGTGAGTTCTTTCCGCCACCAACTACTTATTATTTTTGGTAGCGTTATTGATTACTGTTGCTTCGGCAGCTGAACGAAGCTATTATAACAGTTGAATTCTTGAAATGTTGTTCAGAAGCGTTTAATAGGAAATTTTGAGTGTCGATAGGTTTTTTCATTAGTTGCACTGTAAAAGGGTAGACACCTTTTGGACATTTCATTTTAATTTTTAATAATTATTTCAATTTTTTTAATTTTAATAGTAGATGTTAATTTTATTAATAGATAAATTTTTTACACGTTTAGTGGTCTCATCTCATCTCCTTTTGCAATTCATCTTGAAATAGTTTTCTATTTTACCTTTGTTTTAGAGGTTGATTTTGAAAAAACGTTGCGTGCGATTTAGTCAAGTTGGTTGAATTGTATTCCGCAAAGATACTGTGAATCGCCAGTGTTGCTTAATTGTGTTGTGATTGAAGCCAACTTTGTTTTGTTGGTCTTTGTATTTATTCTCTGTAGGAACTGATTCTGTAGGTTTTAGAGATTTAGCAAAAATTATGTGGAATTTTTTGTAAATTATATCTTGGTTTCTTCCTTTTCTTATCTGATCTGACAGTATTGTAAGAAAAGTTAGAGGCTCTGTTTACATGAAACTGTTTTTTACTGAATTGTGGTAATTTCACATTTCGTTAAGGGGGCGCTCCGGGAATCAAGGATTTGGGCCATATTTTTTAAAAACAGCCAAAATGACCTATCATTCTTGAAGAAAAGTTGCCCAAAATACTATTTCTGATGTTTTGACGCGCATATCTCCATAGCAAAAAAATTTGAAAAAATGGGACCATTTACTGATTTTATTCGACTTTTACACAAATTCAGCAAGTAAGCCAGTGCATCAACGCTTTTTGAGGTTTTCCAAACAAACGATACGTAAATTTTATTAGTCTTAATGAAAAATTAAAACAATTTTATTGCGTTCTGTGCAAAAAAATCGCACAAGAAACCATTTTCAGAAGCAGCAGACTCAAATATAAGCTGTGTGAATACAAAACCAATTTTTCGGCATTCGATTATAAAATGCTGGTAAAATACTTTTCTACAAAATTTTGCACAAGTATAGTCTTAGGCTCTGCGCAGTTGAACAATTTTTTAGTTTTTTAAAATAAAGCTTAGAAATTTTTTTATATGAATTTTATTGCTCAGAGTTCGACTTCGAAAACACATAATGACATTTTTTATCCAAATCCGACATAAAAGCTAAAAACCAAAATAATGTTCAACTAGAGAAGCACATAAGCTACATTTTGGTATATAAAGTGTGACTATACGCAAAGTATAAGCAGAGTTATCGTTTGCCGAAAATTCACTCACGTTTGGTGCTCTCGGAGTCACGTGACATGATCACGTGATTTGAAATTTTGCCTCCAGTGTTCCTTTGTGCCATACTACATATATGTATAGTAAAGTTTGACATTTGCCAACTTTTTTGCCAATTTTCTATGTAACCCCCGATTCCCGGAGCGCCCCCTTAAGCGCTTGACTGTTTGTAGTATATTATAAATATGTATTTATATATCCTTTGAGATGCATTAATTCATCTGTCTTTTCCCTACGAATGTAATTATTAGAATTGCATCAGTATTATCAATGCACTACTGTTTGTATTTAATTTCCGGCGTCTGTCACCTTTCCTTGAGGAGCAAGGGGGGGATGTGGGTGTACGTGTTTTTGTGGCAGCTTTGTAATGTGCCATGTGTGAGGTCCCTCTTGGCAGTTTCACTGACAATGGTAATAGTTGCGCGACATTAATTCACGATTTGGCTTTCCTTCTCGCAAGGCTATGCACATGTGAGTGTGCGTGTGCGTTTTCAAAGACACTCAAGTTTGGGGTCAGGTTTGGATTTAGGTTTAAGCTTAGGCTCCATCAGGTGCGTGGCGCGGACATTCGGCTGGAGTATGCATTGACCTTGCACCAAAACAAGAGTGGCATTGCACTTGTGGTAGAGTGGTGTGCTGGCAAGAGTACATTGCCCTGGTGGCTCACCATGGCATACAGTTCAGTTAGTGTTAATCGTTATGCTCATGAATGGTCTAGTCGAGGCTTGTTCGATTAGGTCCATTTGTTAACAACAATCATGTCTCTGTTCTCTTGGTGTGTGAATGCATAATTTTTTATTAGCTAAGTATGCTAATGAGGTTGCTTTACATGTAATAATAATAATTGAGTAAGGCTTGTCCTTTAAAATCATAAAATATATATTATTTTTTGTTTTTATATTATGAGAATCACAAGTTATAAGTTAAAACTGAAATATTACAATTTTTTGGGCCGAGCCCGTGACGTTTACGCAATATTTCTGGAAGCGTACGAAACGGACATGACGAGGTTGGGAATCTCTGTAATGCAGGATTCGCATTTAATATAGATAATTGTGCTTGGGAGTGTAAAGTGAAATACAGATCGGTTTAGAACCAAGTTACAGCTCTTCAATTGCCACATACTATATGTTTTACTGGTGGATGCATAGTCTAAACTGTGACTAAACCCTTTCCTTTGGACACTCTGTAGAGACTAACGTTTCAGCATGTTTTGAATATGGGCGTAAAACGTGAAAAATGTTTACGGTGTTCTGGCAAAACAGTTTTTTGTGAATTTAGGTGACGCAAATTTCGGCAACACAGTGTTTGTCTAATGCTTGTATTTATAGTATTAATTGTTTCAGTTTTTATTGCTAAATTCCGATCAGTCTAATAGATGTGATTACGTGTTTGTATACAGCGTGTTGTGTCCTGCAACGTCTGCGATCTGATTGGCTGATTGTCATCTGATGTGCTCGAGCTACGCTTTGTTTTTGTGATGTTTCCAGCCGTGCTATATTATTTCATGTTGCGCTCCTGTTTTAAGTATTATTTATTTATTTGTTTTATGTTTTACTGTTGTCGTTTGTAGTTGACGGTTGGTTAAATTTTGTAAAGTAGACTTGAAAATTTCATTTTCTAGAAGATAAACGTCGAAAATGTTGGCTTTTTTATGCAAATTTAGACTGAGGTTTAATCCAAAAGCTGGTGTTTGGTTGTAATTGAGTTTGTGTAAAGCCTGTTGATTATCACTGTCAGATCTTTGAAGCCAGAAACTGTCATTTAGCTGACTCAGCAGATTTAATTTTGATTTGTTACACAATAGCTTACTGAAAATTCGCAGTGTTGTACTGTTGGATTTTCTTGAAGTGGTCTAATGTCTGTCTACGTTGAGTTAGTTTGGTACTTTTTTTTTAATTGAACACATAAATCAAAACTCTGACCCGCTGAATGCATTCTTGGACGAGCCTTTGACGGAGCTCAGTATCATGCAGCAGGCTTTAACTGTTTTATTTTGTTTGCTTTTGTATATGTTTTGCGTTTATTTTATCATTTGTTCATTTTCTGTGCAACTATTCTCTGCTTGTCTCTCCGATGATATTAATTAAATCTTGGTCATAAACGTCCTTATTTTGTTCAGATTATGCTCGTGGAAATAAAATATTACAATTTGTACACGCGTTATGGTAAATTTGGTCAAGCCAACATATACTCTCGCTAATATGTAGGTTTTTGTGTCGTCTCTCTGCATATGCATTTTTCCTCTAACTTAAGTATAGTATTCAATAAGTTCCTGAAATTGCAAAGTTTTAGGTAAGCGGCTTTAAACGGAAATAACACATTACGTATTATAGCCAACGGGCAACAGGATAGCAATTAACTAAAGTCTGACACAAAATAGATGCGCCACTTGCCTACTTATTTTAGTGGCTTGACTTCTGCGACTACTTGCTGTACTCTTGATAGTCAAAATCTATTATTTTCATAACGAAATCACATACCTATTTCGTTTTCTCAAGTGGCGCAACTATTTTTTGTCAGACTTGAGTTTGGATTCCCACTGTCCACACTAGCCGTAGTCACTAGCATAGCGGAATAGCCGGGTTAGTCGTATGAGAAGCTAAGCTATACCTACGAAGGGGGCAGTTCGGCTTGCACCTGACGTCAGAGAGGCTCTCTCCATGTCAGTGAATATAGTTTGACGTCGATATGCCTCCCCTAAAACTACTGCTGGCGACGGTATAGCGAGTACTAGTGAGTAGTGACGGTATAGCGAGTACTAGTGAGTAGTGACGGTATGCAATCATGTGTTACTTCATTACCTTCCAGCAGCGATAAGGTTGATGCTTAAGCCCGATTCACACTGTGCGTTTTTGCCGCTGCGATTTCAACGCAAAACGCAGGGTGTCGCACACGAAACGTAGCGTCTGAACAAATGTTGCGTCTCGCAAACTATTTTGCTGCGTCTTTACTGTTTTAAAAATTTGACAAACAGCTTCGCGAATATTGTTGAAACCAGCACGTCCGCAGCATCAAATCGCAGGCCGAGTTGCAGTCTGGCGTTTGAACCGCTGCGGAAAAATCAAGACGCATGCATTCCGCACTGAAATTGCTGCGTCTGTTCAGACAGTGCGTTTTGCCGCAGCGGCGAAAACGCTGCGGCAAAATCGCAGTAAAATCGCAGCGTGTGAATCGGCCTTTAGATAAGGGCACTAGTACTGGCACAAACATAATCAGTATACATTTTTGTTCACTCTAGAGGAACTATTGTTTTGAAATTAATTGCTCACAGCGTTTAACGCTGCTGAGCAGGCTGCACAGCCAGTATGTTTTGCGTGTATTTTCAGCTTGGGAGCTGCCTGCTGATTGTTGTCTGCGTATATGCATAACAAGCACGTTTTGCGAGTAGGGACAAATTAATTTCGACAGATTTTGCTGTGACCTGCTTGCATTGCTGAGGATATTCTTCGAATATAAAACGCGGCATCAAAATTTTTTAAAGGGAACATTTAGTCTTAACTCTTAATCGCAATTTCTGGCAAACAATGTCACACTACATAATGGTTAAAAACGTTCCAATTAGAACAAGCACGTTTTGCGAGTAAGGTTAAACTTTTTTGATAGACTGCGTTGCGAGTTGCCTGCAGTGCTGAGGATATTCTTCGAATATAAAACGCGGCACTTAAAAATTTTCGAAGCGAGCATATCTAAAAAACTTGCCAATTACTATCAGTGTTAAACTTTAGCCAACAGTGTCACCAGTAATAACCAAAAATGTCTCCATCAGAAAAAATTTTTGGAGGGTCAGTTTTGCTTAAATGAGCTGCTGAGCAATCGGTATAAATACGACTAAAGTTACTGACGATTGATAATTTTTTCTGAACTGAACATTTTCAACTGTTGATGCTACCATAATTGGCCAGAAATTGCTATTTAAGAGAGGCAGTCGGCGTTTAACCCTTTCATGCCCACAGGATCAAGGGAGATACCACATGATGAACTACAATATCTGTGGCTATGCAGTTGACTAGTGTATTCTAGCGACAGTATCTTGAACTGTTTTTATGGGAAATTGTAGGTCTTCGCATTTGGCCTGCAATTTTTACTCCTACTGCCACCCAGCGAAGCCTATGCTTAATTAAGCAATGTGCAAATTTGACTTTTTTTAATTGCAAAAGTACCTAGTATTTTCTTTGGGGCCACATTAAGAAATTCGAATGCAACTCTGACCGTCTGCATTTTGTGCATCAGATACAGCGTATAACGCAGTTTATTTCTGACATCCAACTATGGCATGTTGCTGTGTTGATACTATGGGGTGAGGTACATATTATACCTGAGCGATGGCGCCAATTTTTACAAATTCTCAACTTTGAGCGCTGATAACTCAAAAACGGTGCGTTCTATGTAGACCCCTAATCGGTAATCGACTATTATGTTTTGTTCACCATTCAGTTCTCTATCGAATGGTGGTTTCGCGAAGTCTCTACGACGCACGTAGCTCGAGCAATGTTCAAAAAACTAGAAGGTGTCAGAATGAGGCTGTCTAGCCAGTGATACTCCGGTCATTGAAGGGTTAAATGCTGCTTTGATAAATTTTGGTGCCGCGTTTTATATTCGCAGAATATCCTCAGCGCTGCAAGCAACGCGCACCAAAATCTATCCAAAAATAATTTAACTTTACTCGCAAGGCGTGCTTGTTCAAAATAGCTTGGAGCTGCCTGCTGATTTTTGTCTGCGTATATTCATAAAAATCAATAATCGATGCACAGTGTTGTAGTAGTAATGTACTTTTTCAAAATCGGCACCGTAATGTTTCACCAGCAGTATATAAGAGCGATTGTAAAGCACTGTTTATCGCTTCTTAGAGCTGATTTGCTCAGCTCAGATCAAAGCGTAACATTTTAGCCAAACGGCTTGATGCAGCGGGATGCTTAACATCCTGCAGTACTGTTTTTGTACGTTCTTACGTATACGTAGTTAGATTAGACAAGCATAAACTAGGTATATAAAGTAGAGTACACTATGCAGTGTAGCTTACAGTATGCAAGCATGGAATAGAATCAATTCATTTAATCTTGAAATGAAGACACCGGGGAAGTACCCTTGCCCCTTTTGGTGCCTACTTGTTTAATAGACGACCAAATCTTGTCAACATAGGGCTTTCCAAGTCAGACCTAAGGGCACACTAATATGGTTGAGCTAAGAATCGACCTGGGACCTGGATTTTAGTGGAATGCAAGGCAGGTTGGGATACCCGTTTTAGAGTTTGGCAAAATCTGACAGTAGAGCGTTCGCTTCTTGCAACTGCAGCATCCGTAACACAGTCAGGAGATCAGAAGACTGGGTCAACAATATTGTCCTTCCGGGCTGCGCGAACGTGACCTGGGAGCCGGGAGGTCCTGGCAGGTAAAAAGGGTCCCACAGAACAATTTCAAGTTTTCGTGTCTGCGCTGAGAAAATTTCCAAACAAATCAAAACTGTCTACCGCCCTCTCCCTCGAAATTGTTTGTGTTTGTGATTAGATTATGCCGATCGGCCGAGAGCGCTACGTCTGGGAGAGCAGTCTGGCGAGCGTGCTGGGGGCGCTGGAGGGCGAGACGACCACGGTGGAGCTAAGGGACGAGACCGCCGTGCACGGGAAGGTGGCGCATGCCGACTGCTACGCCAACCTCACCATGACCAATGTCACTTACCTCCACAGGTGCCAACCACCACCTCCACCAAGTAGATAGTCCACAAGAGGGGGGCTGGGGTAGGGGGGCGAGACGACCACGGTGGAGCTGAGGGACGAGACCGCCGTGCACGGGAAGGTGGCGCATGCCGACTGCTACGCCAACCTCACCATGACCAATGTCACTTACCTCCACAGGTGCCAACCACCACCTCCACCCACTAGATAGAGGGGGGCTGGGGTAGGGGGGCGAGACGACCACGGTGGAGCTGAGGGACGAGACCGCCGTGCACGGGAAGGTGGCGCATGCCGACTGCTACGCCAATCTCACCATGACCAATGTCACGTACCTCCACAGCATGGTTTTTTTTTGCGTCCCACAGTGCGTCCAGACGCAATGGCATTCAACGGGACGCAAATTTTTTGAACGGGACGCAAACTGGACGCAGTGTTTTTTTGAATTCTGACAATAATTTGCAAGAAGTTATTCCCCATCCGAAGGGAGCTGCAGCCCCAAGCCGTCGGTATGGTCAGTTCAAGTGATTTCGTAGTCTCATAAACATTGCACTATTTCATTACTGAGTCTACACCAAATTTTAATACTTCACAAAAATCTGTATAACTCCGCTGCACAACCTTTATTTTCTTTTCAAAAGTACAATATATACTGAACTTAAGTGAGATTCATGACATCCATATATGTATTTTCGCTACAAACAACTAAGAACTAGCCAGACTAGATAATGACTATGACTCAAACTTGCTCAGCCTGTCAAGCATTTGTGGCCACTCTACTTGATGCTTTATGTGTTTATATGATCTGAGTATGGTTTTTATATGCCATGACTCTGGGTTCAGCAAGTTTGTAACTCTGGGTGTTCACTGTCATTATTCGTATTGATCGCGCGCGTTTCCGCAATATCACTGTCCGTCTGCTGTTCTTCACTTGAGTGCATATACGCATCAGAGTCTGAATCACTCTCTGAGGAATCTCTCGGCCGCATTGACTGCTCTGTACTAGTAACGAAACGATCCATCCTATAACCGATAAAACGAGTAACTAATGTTATTTACGTAGAAAAACGCTGTACTCATTTGTATTTTATGGACCAATTTGCTTTAAATTGATGAACCCAGAAATCACAGGAAAACGCTGTTATACGTAAATTACACCCCCTTTTTTTCAGGATAGAATTATACAGTCAAATCATATGAAATTTACTACAAATTTCGTACATGTCTTATAAAGCTGCACTGGTGTGCGTTTATTGAATGCACGAAGCCTTACATCTCTGTTATCTGCTATAATCTGCGACTCCAGACCAGTTTTGGCGGGAAAAGCTAGTCCATAGCCACGATTAGACAGGAGAGATGTAATAGATTAACCGTTAATCTCAGTTTGAGTTTAAGGGGGTAGTGTCGCGAAAGCAGTTTTGCTCATAGGCTGTGAAAATAGAACTTTTTGTTTTGAAGTAGTACATGCAATGAGAAGCTAGTCCGACGCTGTATGGTATCAAATAATTACTGCCAGACATCACACTATCAATATTGACAAATATCTTGGACCAATCGTCATTAGTAAGCCAGACATCACACAATAGGGACATAAAAGTTCGAAAAATCAAGCCAGATATCAGATTGGCCAGCTTGTGAAGTACACATCATGTGTGGACGCACAATTTTTTGCGACAAATAAGAAAAAAGAAAATTAAAGGTTCGTTTTTCTTCTGATTTGAAAATAAGCGTCTAGATTTTCCACAATTTTCCATTATTGCTGTTACTATTTTACAGTTTAAGTACACTTTCACAGTTCAAACTAGTATTACTGCACAGCCGCTACAGTAATCTGCACTAAACATTGTGTGTATAAACTACAACATATGTGCTATTAGTCTGTGTAAAAAAACTAAACAGAAAAATCGATAAATGTGACTGAAAAATGGAATGTGAATAGGTTTTTTTTTTCGTAATTTTTCCGACTTTGAGACATTATATATTGCAAACTATATGCTGCACCAATTTTGCTGAAACTTGGCAAAATAATTTGCCTTTTGGTAGATTTTTAAAATTTAGAAAGAACAATTTCTAACATTTTACTGAGCAAGTTTTACAGTCGCGCAAAATCGACTGCTTTCGCGACACTACCCCCTTAAGTCATTACTGTGAAGCATTAACGAACAGGTTTCGGTCGTAACTCTTGGTTTCTAGTTTGCTGACATTCAACTGTATGTACGTAGCACGCGTAACTCTTTTTAGTAGCATAAGTGTGTGAAACATTACATGAGCAGGTTTCGCCACAGTGCACAAGAAGAAGTGAGTCTTTGTTTAGTATGCAGCATTGCAGCTCCTTTGGAATGACTTAGTATCACATGTGTGGTAATGACAGACTACGAAACCACGCTCTGTGTATACGCACTCAGATAAAAAAGCAGTTTTTCGTCTGGACGCACTGTCATTTTGTGGGACGCAAATTTTTTGAACGGGACGCAATATGGACGCAGTCTCCGATTTGAAAAAAAACCCTGCTCCACAGGTGCCAACCCACATTTCAAGACCCTGTATTTCCACTTCCCTCAGTTGAGTACAGTTTCTTGAAATGAAAGGCATTACCCTCTTCAGTGGAGCAGAACAAGGAGAGACGACTTATATACGGTCTCAGTCAAGTCTGCTCCACAGCAACTTCTATCAAATGAAAGGTCTTGTGTTGCTGTAAACTATCCTCAAATTTCAGTCCCTCTCCCTTGTACCTTCTTTCTCAGACTGAATTGTTACTAAACTTATGAAACTAGGTCAGAAATAGCTCATAGCATTTTAGTTAGTTTTGAATTATAAATTGGTTGTCAATTATTTCCTTGTTAACTTAACGGTAGCCGTTGTTGTAATTTGAACATTTAGTAACTATAGAAACGGTATGGGGTTTGTTTTGGCATAGTTTCATATTAGTAGTCGTTCTTTTCGTGTCGATTTGATCTTGACAAGTACTAAAACGGTCATCATCTGTGGATGAAATTATTTTTAATTCCAAACTTATCCGCACAGTTACTGTTCGTTAGCTCCAAAGCTTCTCTGTAAAACTTTGAAAACGTAAGAGAAACTTTCTTGACTAAAACTGTGGCTTTATTTCAGACACGGCCCGATTCGGCAGTACGATCGATTGTTCGTGAGCGGTCGATTGGTTCGATTCGTGCACGTGCCAGACCACCTCGACGGGCGGAGGCTAGTGGAAAATCAGCTGAAAAAACTGCGCTGCGCCTCCAAGGCTCGACGGTTCGATCAACAGCTAGGCAAAAAAGAAAAACTTAAAGAAGCTTTTCACAAAAAAATGGCCATTCGTGCAAAAACACTGGCGGCAGCCAACACTGCTGATAAGTGACTCTTGATTTTATAGAATTTGTAATTCTGTTTGCTATTTTTCAATAAAGTTGTACCAGGGACCAAATTCGGTTTTTTCTATTTGGGAATTCCAGTAGGGTTTTGGGCTGACTATACCAAGAGTACATAATAGCGTCTCCCTCTATATAGAAGTAGAGTGAGACACTCTCCAGCCTGCCTGTGTTCTTGCACAGGCAGATGCGCTGGTCGTTTTCAGGTTACATGTTGACATTCTCTGCAACATGTGGCTGGCCAATCATCAGCAAGCTCCTGTTCTCTGATTGGTCAGACGCCTGTGCACGTGCTTCAATCATAAAACGAGCTAGGGATAAAAGGTTAGTAACTCCATTATTCATTTATAGTCTGCTTGCAAAAATATTAAAAAGGTTCGCAAATACCTTTGGGGATATTTTGGCAAACGTTCAGCGAAATTGATTGAGAAACTGTTAAGAAATTCAGAAAAGTTTATATCTCAAAAGTTTCTCAATCAGTTTCGCTGATAGTTTGCCAAAATATCCCTAAAGATATTTGCAAACCTTTTTTATGTTTCAGGGGTGTTGCGGCTCCTATTTTTCCTATTTTTTCCTATTTTTTTGACCCCCTCCTATTTTTTCCTATTTTTTGGGAAAAATTCCTATTTTTTCCTATTTTTTAAAATTTTCAATAGAAGCAGGGTTTTTTGGGCAAAATACGGGGCAAATGCTTACGATTTTGCATTTGTGCTCACCAAAATTGAAAATTTGCTCAAATTCTGCTCACCGCTCCAAAGGGTCCCCCCCTTCTGTTTTTAGGTCTGACCAGAAAAAATTTTCGATACGTCACCAGTTCACCAAATTTTGCCTAAAATAGGAAAAAGTCTCCATTTTTTTCTGGGACTGTCGCCCCGTGACCCTCACAACTTTGTGGCTTGCTATTCTGTGCTATTATCTTTCATCAAAGCCTATGCTGTACACGAGTGTACCTTAATGCTGCATTTACTTGTGTACTACAGCTAAACTGTCTAATATGACGATGCACCTTTTGTTTTCATTTCTGTCTACAAAAATTTTCGATGCGTCTCCATGTGACGAAGTCGGCCTAAAAATCAAGATTTTTCGCACAGAACGCAGATACATTTTTTCCTGGGGGTGGCCGCCCCCAGACCCCTGACGGCGACAACTCTGTCGATTTGTCTTTCATGACAATTGTGTACATGGGTGCATTGTGTACAGTTTATTATACAATTTGTAGTCTTTTAGCTGTTTTACCATAGTAAAACTGACATTTTTTGTAAATTTATTGTGTGTAATTTAAGAATCGTCGTGAAATTTCCAGACTTTTAGCTTCCGGACGCTAATTTACGGTGTTCTGAGCTCCAATATTACAGATTAATTTTCGAAGCCGCTGGCCTAAAAACAGCACGGTTTTCGGACTAAATATCCTATTTAACAATTATGTACATTGTGTGGTATTTGCAGTCAAGCGAATTTCATTTTTCACACGTTTCAAAAAATCGAAGGGATTAGCCCCGACATTTTTCCCTGTCACGCCACTGGCTTCTGGACCCTTCTCGGCCCACCAGTTTTGTAATTTTTTGTGTTTTGAGCTCCAATTTCACCTTCGATGCCGCTCTAGATTTCAATTTCCAATTTCACTTTCGTCCAAATTTGGCCTGAAATTTTGCATCAAAAATTTTCCCGAATCTTTTTCGGGGGGTGACGAGTATATACATTGTGCTGCATTTGCGTGTCTACACGAGTATATTATGCTACATTTACTTGTGTAATACACTGTCTGATGTGACTTTATTTACCATCTTTTGTTTTAATTTTTCTGTCGGAAAAAATTTCTGATACGTCTCCACTCTCCAGTTGACCAAATTTGATCAAAAAATTGGAAAAATCGACATTTTTTCTGGGGTCGGCCGCCTCCAGACCCCTGCAACTTTGTGGTTTAGTGATCTTGCGTTTGTAAGGCGTTTTCTAAGACGTGTTCAAGTTGCCAAAAAGTGCATTCTAACCCATTACAAAAAATCGAAGTCATTCTCCTTCCCCCCTGAAATTTTTTCTGGGTACGCCCCTGGTAATACGTGTCGTTTTTTGCGAAGTGCATTTCAACACATTTCAAAGAAATCGATAAGTCATTCCCCCCTCCCCGAAATTCTTTGCCTCACTACGTTACGCTATGGGTATCCTGTGTTTTGACGAAAAAACAGCAGGGTTTTTTCTGTTATTTCCCCACCAGTCCGGAATTTGGACTTTACTTAGCCGATTTGTATGATTTTTGCACCATTGGACTCCTCTTGACCAATGGACTTAAAAAAATTAATTTTAAAAAATTTTAAAATTAAAAAAATTTCAATTTTGAACTTTTTGAAAATTTTTCAAATTTTAGCGATCCAAAACCCAAAAATTTGTGTCTAGAAAACTTTCCGCATCTCACAAAATAAAAAAGTCCACATTTTGTATAAAATTTTTAAATTTTTAAATTTTTATTGAAGTCCTGAGGTCAAGAGGAGTATATATACATTGGTGCAAAAATTATTCAAATCGGCTCAGTAACTTCCAAATTGCAGACTGGTGGAGGAATAACAGAAAAGACCCAACAGCAGTTTACTGATACACGTATATACAATATTTCGATAAAAGTCCACAAAAAATTCCTATTTTTTCCTATTTTTTGTTCAGAAATTCCTATTTTTTTCCTATTTTTCTCCGGGAAATTCCTATTTTATTTCCTATTTTTTCGTAAATGGGCCGCAACACCCCTGATGTTTTTGCAAGCAGACTACGAATAAATGATGAGTTATTAAGCTTTTATCCCTATCTTAATGCTCATCAACGCATTAGCGATTATATACTAAAGTGTGTTACGCAGAGAATCTACGCGCTGATTGGCCAGCCACATGTTGCACAGAATGTCAACATGTAGCCTGAAAACGACCAGCGCATCTGCCTGTGCTAGAACACAGGCCGGCTTGAGAGTGTCTCACTCTTACTCTTGCCTATACCAATTGGCCGCAACTTTTCATGCGAAATGTTGGCTTATTTGGCGAGGCAGTTTTCTTGAAATCGCTGAAGGACAAAACGATAGGGACAAGGGCAAGGGCGAGGATGAACTGGGCTTTGTTAGCGAATGTAAACACTTCAAAGACAAACTGCTAAATTACTAATTAATTATTAGTCCAGTAATAAATTACTGGCTTCAGACCTCGGAGTTGCCCAGGGTAGCGTACAAAATGTAAAAAGACCAGTGTTTTTTGGCCGAGTCAGGTTTTGTCTCAACAAATCAACGAACGCCGTTGTTGACGTACCAATGTTACGGCGGAACACATTACATTATTGGCGTCACCAGTTTTTACAGCAATGCTGCGAACGCTGTTCTGAAATTTATTAAAACCTTCACTATCTACGTAGTTAAATTTATACCAAATTGTAAACTATATGCGCAAAAGTTGCACAGTTTAAACCCCCTTAGAAACCAGTAGTGTAGTTTGTGCACAGCAGCGTAGGTGTAACAGTAAGAGTTGGAAATATTTTACATTTTCTCAAGTGGTGTACATTCTGTGTGAATTGAGCGTCGTATAACTTCAGTTCATTCCGACCCCTTTAGCACTGCATTACAATGTTTTCTAGATGCTATCTCCCATTGCACTTACGTCTTTGTGTGATTTTAATTTGTTGTAAATACAACACCGATATATGTAGTATGAATATTTTAATTTAAGAGTCGATACTCGATTCCTACTTGCAGCCGTAATGTCTATTTAGCCCGCAAAATTATGAATTTATCCCACCACGGGCTGATTTTGTTTTTTGTCGGCTAAAGGGCGATTTATGTACCTACAGATACTTCAGTAGGGCGCACGGATAAACGAACATAAGACAAAGCCCGTTTCGTCCATTTTTTCAATTCATACTTTGTAGGACAAAAGGGCATCGGGACGTACGGTAGGGATATACGGCTGAGCGGGAGTACAGGCAAGGTGTGATTCATAGGTGCTTTTAAGCCATATGTCCGCGTGCTCTACTGAAATAGTGCTTTGAAACCCGTTCTACCGTGCAGTTTGTCCTGACTTCCGTTTATCCGTTTGTCGGTATGTCCCAAATCTTAATTTCCGTCCAGCCAGAAGTACGTAAGTATATCAAACGACAATAACCCTATCATTTCAAAGGTGCCATTTGGCACACCAGGTGATAAATGCCCAATCGGGTACTGTAAGGTTGACATGTTCATCTTAGTTAGCTGAACTTCAAATCGCTGGTAAGCAAGTGTGTGTAGAGCTTTGTATTTAGTGGCCCAATTTTGAACCTACTGCCGCTGCCACACAACAAACCCTATGCTTAACTAAGCAATGTGGAAATTTGACTTTTTTCATCCCAAAAGTATGTAGTATTTTCATTGTGGCCTCAGTAAGATTTTGACTGCAACGTTAGCCGTCAGCTTATGTGCATCAGATGCAATGCTTTGTTAATACTGTAGAGTAAGGTACATATACTTATTATATCTACTTGAGCTGTGACGCGAACTTTTCACACTTTCTCAACTTCGGGTCGGGTGGAGGTTCTTCCTGAAAGTTGTTCGGGTCAAAATAACTACGTCGGATCAAATTTTTTAGTTTTAAATAAATATGCCTAAAATTATGTAGTGAATTTAGCAGTAATTCATTTTCAGTAGACTTCGAAAATTTTTTTATCCATTTTGAGCTTACAATATATTTGAAGCATATATATACAGCTTACAATATGTAGGTATCTTTGAGTCCCGAACGGATGAAAAAAATGCAATTGAAAAACGGGTCGGGTCTGACATTATTGCCCTGTTTTCATCTCTGTTTCCTACCTACTTTTAAATACAATTGGTCACTGTCAGTGGTCACATTAAGCCGGTCACATAAAATTAAGCCGCTGACTTATTTTAACTCGTTTAGTCCGTTTAGTCCGATTTGTGATTCCAAAACCTCGGACTAAAACAAGTCTAGTCCTTTTAATCCGGTAAATGATTAGGCCCTAAGTGTTTCTGTGACGGCATTACCTCACTCACCGTATTTTGCAAGCACTGCAAGTTGTTCATTTAATTTATTTCGAAATTCACTTAGGTATTGCACTTTTATTACCGCATTAAGTGGTCCGTTCGTTTTAGAAAACTTGCAAATTTTGGGGCAAAATGTATGGGTTATTTAATTGCGTTCTTGTTTTGAAAGTTTCAAACAGTTTGACATTTCCTGCTGTCGTGACTTTCTATGTATGTCTTCCATTCATATTCATGGCTCTTCTTTCGGAAAAGAACAAACAGCAGAATGCACTTTTCTTTGTAAAAGATTTTTACTAACGTGAAAATTGTTAACTTTCGTTGACTGAGCTTTTGCACTAAGTTTAGTGGTAGGTTTCCAGTAGACTTATCATTTGAAAAAGTTTGCCTGTGATCGGAATCATGCTATGTAAGTTTGGGTCATTTTAGTTATACCCTCACCTCAGTTCGCATTTTGCAATTTACCTAACCGATTTTCGCTTTAAATGTTTTCACTTTTGTGAAACTTCATGGCCTGCCCTGAAGCATGAAAGGTTCAAGTATGAGAATGAGTCAACCCTGACTTATCACAGGACTTTATTCCATTCATTAAAGGCGCATAATCTACACTTCATTTTCAACCCGTCCTGTGTGCTTACTGCCTTGTTTCAGCCATTTCTGTACTGCCTCTTCGATTACTGTGATCATTCGCAAGCAGTCTCCGAGCATGGAATCGACAAGAGACGGCGGCGGAGGGCAGGTGGTGACGGAGACCCCCCCGGACGCGGAACCCCCCGGCTGTTGCGAGCACGACACGCTGCAGAGCGGCCGGACAGCGGCCATCGTGGACTTGATGGTGAACGTGGCGGCAGGGGTGTTCATCCTGGTGGTGGCCATCTACATGGAGTTCTACGTGTTCGCGGCGGGGCTGGCGGTGATAGCGGTGAACGTGGTGTTGTGCGTGCTGATGGTGGTGGGGACGGTGCGACGCAGCCAGGGCCTGGTGCTGTTGTATCTGGTGGCCAAGGTCGGCCACACGCTGGCTGTGATCGCCCTGGCGGCGGCAACCGTGGCGGGCCTGGCCGGCTCCCAGATCAAGTCGGTCATCACGCTCGCCTACAAGGCCAAGCACAAAGACCGCATTCTGTCCGACTTCGACGTCATCACCGAGGCCGACACCATCCTCGCCAGCACCCTCGCCGTATCCATAAGCCTCATCGCCTTCTGCTACAAAATTGCCACCATCGCCTACGACTGCTACAAGGAGTTGAGGGGGGGCAAGGGGGTCGCGCCCGAACAGGCCAGCGAGGGACACAAGGGTGCTAATCTCAGCTATGTGGCAAACATTTCACAAACACAGTGAGTAGGCTCATACTTGTCCAATCATTGTCCGCTGGCTAGTGCACTAAATGGAAACCAAGCTTTCATGCCTACATTTTTGACTCTCTTTATGATTGTGTAAAGCTATCATGCCGAAAATATTACAAATCTATTTGCAAATGTTTTGTAATGCTTTTATATATAACCTGGCTACAGTTGACAATGAGTTATTTTAATTGTTTATCTCTTTTTTATTGTTTATCAACACTATCAGAGATTACGTACATACGTGGGCAGCTAGCGAATTCTGGGGGGGGGGGTGAGCCACCGGGGGTGGGGGTGCGGAGCAACTTTCTTTTCCGGCTACTTTTGCTTCGTGAGCCACTAATTTTTGCTCTTTGAGCTACCTTCGAAACATTCTGGGGGGGGGGGTGACGGACCTGTCTGGGGGGGTGAGGGTCCATGTATGATTACGTACCTGTAATTTCATGTACTCTTGCTTTTACTGAAGGGTGTCTTGCAAAAAATGCGCGTTATTGAGTGTTTTCGGAGTGCTTGGCTGTATAGTATATAGCCTATACCTACTTTTTTCTTAAGAAAGTGAATCGAATCAGAAGAGCGCATGCGCATCTATTTCTGCACTATTCGACATATGTAAATGAATAAAATATTTTACTTCAACTTAAAAGGTACATTTTAATGGTTTACACACATGCCTCAGAATGTCTCGAACGAAATTTTAAAGGAGGGTGCATTAATTGCACAATTTGCATTTAAATAAATTCCGCGCCTACTTCACTCAAGGTTTCCCTAAAATTCGTGCAAGTAGCGCTTCGTCTTTCTCCTTGATTGGTCGAACATGCATTTTACACGGACAATTTCATTTTTGAATTTTCACAAACAATTGCAATTGCGTCTTATTTAAAAGTCGTAACTGCAATTTAATATTCAGAAAGGACAAGAATAGCAGCTGAAAAGAATAAGAACTAGTTCAAAAAGTGTGGCTAGTTTCATGTTAATAAAATTTTTCAGAAACTACCATCTATAACAAACACGTGTAGTGAAATAACGGTCAGACAACAAAAAACTGCAATAATTTTTTACATACTCAAAGGCGTAAATCAAGGCGGGCCCACCAGGACCTCAGTTTCGTCCTTCCGGTGTATATGTTACCCCCAGAAAATCTAGCCCGGTGCAAATTTTCCGGGGGGGGGGGGAAATTCACAGTGGGAAAATTTACACCGTGACACCCCAACTAGAAACTTGACTACCCTAAATTGAAATTGTAGGAAGTTGATCACTGAAAATGTTGTCAATATTTTTCCAGGTAACTATTTGGTTGGGAACAAAATTGATGTGGGGAACCCGAGTTGCTGTCTTTTCTTTCCCAGACAAAAGCAGAGCTAACGTTTGCACACTCCATCTGTGCTGTTGCAGAGACAAAGTGGACGGCGCCAAATTCCCCCTGCACCTGAACGGGGCCGCCATGACGGAGCCAGAGACGGACAAGCCTACCGTAATCCATCTGGACGTAGACGACGCAGCCACGACGGAGCCATGCAGTCGGGACTCGGGCAGGGGGTCCGAGAACACCAGCGACACAGCCTCCGACAAAGACTTGCCCCTCCACAACCAACAACTCTGAGGGACACGCCTCACTACCATGCAGGGAATTGTCTATAGCATGTGAATTGTGAAGATGATACATGAGAGTGGTCCATCGTTCATTCATTGTATGTTGCAACCCTTATGTCAGTTCAGCCGGAAAACGGACTGTCAGTATGAGTCGACCGTCAGTGGTGTCATGCTTTCATAATTTTGCGGGCTGAACAGACATTATGTAGTACGGTTGGATTGCAAAAGTTATCACAAAGTTATCTAACTTGTTGACCAGTAGAAAACATTGGGTAGTTCAGGGCCCGATTTATCGAAACAAAATGTTCGTCATCGAAAATGTTCGTCATCGAAAGTTCGTCATCGAAAATGTTGGTCATCGAAAATGTTCGTCATCAAAAATGTTCGTCATCGAAAAACAAATGTTCGTCATCAAAAATGTTCGTCATCGAAAAACCAAATGTTCGTCATCGAAAAACCAAATGTTCGTCATCGAAAATACATGTTCATTATTGAAAAGACAAATGTTCGTCATCGAAAATGTTCGTCATCGAAAATTTTGGATTGATCGAAACATTTTCGATGATGAACATTTGTTTTTTCAACGGTGATTTATCAAAAGACAAATGTTCGTCATCGAAAGTTCGTCATCGAAAATGTTCGTCATCGAGAAATTTTTCGATGACGAGCTTTGGTCTTTTAGAACATTATTATGTTCTAAATGACAAAAAGCTCGTCATCGAAAATTTTTTCGATGACGAACATTTCAACGGAGCTCGGTAACCTCCGTTGAAATTTTCAACTGCGAACATCTATAGGTACATAAGCAGCTGGCAGTAATTTTAATATTAATATAAATAGCCAACCTTATTTATAAATAGCCGACCTTATTTATTATTAATTAAATATTAATGTAAATAGCACAACAGCGCAAAATATTAATTTATTATATTATTATATTATATCATTTATTATATTTTTAATATTAATATTAATAAAATATTTGAAATTAAAAGCATTTTTAATACAAATTTTTAATATTAATTATTAAAATAACCGTACTGCCGTATGGACATTGGGAGTTTGGGACCAACTGAACAGCAGAATGGCCGTTCAATTCATACCTTCGCCCGAACAGCCATCTGCCACTTTGCCTGTCAGCCATATGTCCGTTCATCTACATATACTAAACCGCACTATTTCACTTTGTCCGTATATGCCCGGCAAAGTTAATTTCAGTTCAACTTAGCCAAAACTCCCGGGCATACGGACAAACGGACATACTGTTCAAAAATATGAACGCAACTTAGGCCCAAGCTATGCGCGTTTGCCTTAAAAAGTAAGAATTAAAAACGGATTATACAGGCTTTGTCCGTATGCCCTACTGAAGTATGAATCGACCCTAATAGCTGTTAACTGAATAAACTGATATCTGCGACCATACTGCAAAGAGAGTCGGCTGGCCGTTCCAAGCATTTGGTTCAGGCGCAATTAATTTAAGACCGGTTCATACTTGTCCTTGAGAACACAGAGGGACAAGAAGGACTAGGGCACATTTCGGTCAGCTGCTGTGAAGCATTAACGGAAGCGTTTTAGACGAATTTTGTATTCGGTCTGGAATTGAGGTCAAATATCTTCATGCCAAAAATCGGCTTATCTGACCAGGTAATTTTGGAATTGCTCAAGGACAAAATGATAGGGACAAGGACAAGGGCGAGTATATGAACCGAGCTCTGTGAAATTATAACCAGCTTTTCAGCTTTTCTGAACTATTAAATTAGTTCTCTTTCGGCAAAATGATTTATGTAAAGTTTTTCAAAACTTTAGTTAATGTTGCGGAAAAGTTGAAACAAAATAATATTCAACTTTGAGAGTTTGCCACTATCTACTGGCACCAGACAGAACCACTAAATTCAAAACTTTATTGTACCTCAATTTTAGTAGTATTAGGTAGTCTTAGGCAGTACTAAAGTATTGGAAGAAGTTAGTAGTAGTTGTTATTATTATTAGAGAATTTAGATTTTAATGAAAATGTTCTAATTCAGAATGTTTAGACTTAGAACTAATTTCGAACGCTGAAAATTTTCAATAATGAACATTTTCTATGACGAACATTTGCTTTTTCGATGACGAACATTTGCTTTTTCGATGACGAACATTTGCTTTTTCGATGACGAACATTTGCTTTTTCGATGACGAACATTTGCTTTTTCGATGACGAACATTTGCTTTTTCGATGACGAGCATTTGCTTTTTCGATGACGAACATTTGCTTTTTCGATGACGAACATTTTTGATGACGAACTTTTCGATGACGAACATTTTCGATGACGAACATTTGCTTTTTCGATGACGAACTCGCCGTTGAAAACGCAAATGTTCGTCATCGAAAAAACAAATGTTCGTCATCGAAAATGTTTCGATCAATCCAAAATTTTCGATGACGAACATTTTCGATGACGAACATTTTCGATGACGAACATTTTGTTTCGATAAATCGGGCCCTGGAGGGGGGTTTATCTCAGTGGCCTCTTATGAGTAGGTAGTGCGTAAGCCGTTCGTTTAGTCATGGTCGATTCATCTACTTCAGGCTAAATTACAAAAAAATTACGCCTCCAGCTGCAGCTACGACCACTTCAGTATATATTAGACACGTGGCCTAGAGTACGAATGGTTCCTTTAGTACTTTAGTAAGCTAAGGATAAATGGCGCCTGCCTTCCCTGCTTTATTTCCTCTTTAGGGCCAGTTTTCTTGTGTTTTCCCAATGAATAATGTTATATTAATGACTATGTCATGCCGCAATTCTCACAACTGTCGTGCACAGTGCATTGTTAACCGTATCCTGTACAGTCACAGTCCGTATCTAATTTGTTTTCTGTGTATCATTGTATGTTTAATAAAATGTTTTAGAGACGGTTTTAATAAAAAGTTTAAGAGTTATTCAGTTCTTTATTCCTGATTTTTAGCAGTATCGATGATTTTCGGCATTACTTAAAGGTCAAGTCACTATCAAGATCAACCTCATAGACACAGTAATATAATTAGGTATAACCTCACGTCTGACAATCAGCCGCCGCGTAAAAAAATAGTTGCTCCACTTGAGAAAACGAAACATGTGATTTCGTTACGAAAAGAATAGATGTGGACTATCAAGAGTACAAGCAAGACGTAGTCGCAGAAGTCATGCCACTAAAATAAGTAAAGTGCCGCATCTATTTTTTGTCAGACTTTAGTTACGACTAAATTTTCGCCAACACAGGAAGACTTGAAAAATTTGTTAATAGTCAAATAAAAAGTAATAACATGAAACATACAAAATTAGTATCGACGACAAAACTAAACGCGAAGATAAACTCATTCTATAAACTACTGAAACCAAGTTAGGTATTTTACTAGGATTATAACACTTGGTGTCCCTATTGGTAAGAATCTCGCGACAGTACACAGGTATGTATGTAATGTGAAGTGTGATATGAGAAACTGAATGGGGTGATCCCCGTTACATAGTTTACAGTGAGTGCTAGAGTGATGGGTACCGATGAAATTCTACTAATTTAATCACAAGTTACTTGCCAGTGGTAGGCTGGGAAATGGTAGCGACAGGAACAATAATATAATCTGTGAATACTGCTCTCAATCCTGCTAAGCAAACCTCCTGCACACAAAACCATGCAATACCGCTTTAGCAAACAATTTTTATTAAACCAAACTTTCAACGGATCGCGTTACAACACCGACAATACTAGCTAACAGATCTAACCGGCACAAACAAGAATTTAGAAGGTCTAAATTTGGCGCGAAATTTGGATTTTCTTGCATTCGCTCAGTTGAGTTTTTGACTTCCAATTTGTAGTGAGCTTGACTCAAATCCAGCGCACGTATAAGGACAGATAAATATTTTTCGCTGATCCAACTTCGCGTGGTTTGATTCAGCGAAAAAAATCGCGAGTTCTGTTGCATTAAAGCTAGAAATCGCAGAAAATTCAATGTCGCCATAATCTGGGAAAATTCTTCCAAGAGGTCACTTTTTTCGGCATCACTTAAATTCGCAAATAATCGCAACATTTCGTCTAAATTTCGCTCGAAAATTCCTACTGACACAGGCTGCTGTTTTGGATTCAGCGATTTCGTCAAACATCCGCGAAAATAGTCGATCAGAAACCCACGAATTTCAAAACCACGATTAACGCTTGTACTATTTTCTATTTCTTTTTTCGACTCCGTGCAGTGAAATAGAAATTTAATGGCCAGTATTTGACATTCAGCATCAAGAGCGTCTAGACATTTGCGGAAGCTGCCCACAGCTCGGTTGTGAATGTGCAAGTTAGAGAAAGTCGTGCAAAATCTGGCCATGAGCAGCAATAAACTCTGGAACTTCGACTGCTCCATTAATCTTGCGCGCAGACTTCCCCTGGCCACACTCCCGAGAAGAAAATCCATCACATCTAAGCCTGAAGTAAACGAAAAACTACAAAACATAATAAAAGTAAAAATTCATGCCTCATTTCTATAATATTTACGACATTCTTAATTTAACCTTGAGCTCAGGCGTAGACTTAAATTCGTTCCATACCTCATATCAGACAGTCTTGGTTAGGCTCAAGAACACTCCAAACCTGCTATGCAAGACAAAAGTGAAAGCCTAAGCTAGTGTATAAATGCAGTCAGCGGACACAGAAACAGGCACAGCTGCAGAAAAACCAACAAATGCAACTGCTGTCAAAAGGCCTTGTCCCAAATTGCATTTAGTGGAACTGGCTTAATTTCGTTTGTGCAGTATTACACGGTAGCATGCCGTTTAATTGGCAGCATATGTAAAAGGGGTCAAAACGTTGGGGTGGTGGGATTATTCAGCCAAATTTTGGGGACCGTCCCCCTGCCCCTCCGCCCTACATTTTAGGGACCCCCATCCCCCCCCCATATATGCTTGATACACAAACGAATACTAGCTCACCAAAAACGGCAAAAGTTTCGCCCTGATTGGCCAAGGCTTCAGCGAAAGACTGCGTGTGCATGAGCAGCCAATCAGGGGCGTAGACGGCCGGGTCACGTGATTTGGACAGTCCCTTGGCCCAGAACCAGTAGCAAAGGAGGCCGAGGCTGGAGGGGGCGGGGCTTAGGAAGGGTTGTTCAGCTGTCAGGTGATCCCACACAGAGGGGACTTGACACAGGTCAATCATGCACAGCACTCCCCCGGGACAAAGCTGATACATCTTCCAGGCAAACTGGTGGAAAAAACAGGTCAGTTCCGGGCTAGCCTGGGGTTGGTTGAAATCCAGGCTTTCACAATTCAGCCGACAGATCGGATCGTGCATCAGAGACACCAAAAAGCGCAGCCACAACAAGCGTTGGTTGTGATTCAGCTAAAACAAACAACAACAACATCTTATTGTGTGAAAAGCTCATTACCAAATAAATCACTTACATTTTTTAAAAAATAACCGGTCTGGTAACTTCGTTCTGAATATTGCAGAGCTTCTACCTGCAATAAAATATACTTAATCGAACCGAATGATAAAAACGTTCTGATCAAATTAAGCCTTGCTTCCAGCTATCGAAAACAAATCATGAGCTCAGAGCTGATAAGTGATACCCAGTCAAAAACTCTGAGATAAAACACTGAGCGTGAATTTCACACTTATCTGCTGCAACACTCTTGATGGTCGAAATTAGTTTCATACTGAAATCACCAGGTTTATTTTGTCTCAGGGCCCAGCAATTATTTTGTAAAGGTCTGCATCTGTTTTTTCAGATTTGCTCAACCGTCTTACATATCAGAAACACAATTAATCAAAGATACAACTTTCAAGTTTGTCTAATACAAGTCTTATTCAGCTAAAGGATGCAACTCAAGAGATTCATTTTCACAATTTATTACGGCACACTATTCATTTACGTCAACATACTATAAAATAATGCATGCTCTGTTTGAAACCTGATTAGTTTGTTTTTTTAAATAAACACATAGCAGCTATTTGTTAGGTAATAGTTACGGTATATAATTGACAGTCTCAGGTGAACGTTGTCAGACGTATATTTATAGTAATACATTTTGTGAATTTTACTAATTTATGACCGAAAAAATCTGACAGATTAGTATGAGTTTTTGAAGAGCGTCTGATTCGAGCAAAACTGAAAAGTCTAGTTCCTACAACCACAGACGTGCAAGCTGCAAGGTCGCCGTGGAAAAACAGTTAGAAAATTTTAAGGGGGAGCCCATTTCGTCGTTCTTACATCACAGCTAATACGCAACTAAAGTTACAAACTTTAAAATGAGTACAAGCCCCAAAATCACTAAAAAAGCCTGGATATGTACTAAAATAGTGCGGTATAGTGCTGCAATCGTTGGCAACATTAAACTCAACAAGCCAACCACAAAAACTACCAGTGGGTTGTTGGCCTGAGTGCACTTGGTGACCTCGTCCAGGAATGGCTCAGCGAAGTGCAGCATGGCCTGCAGGTGACCTATGACCCCGGGAAGGAGGGGACAGGTGTCCAGCAGGTGGGCCTCCCGGGGGGTCTCCAGGCCGTAGGGCCCGGGCAGCTCCAAACGACGCACGTGACGCAGCAAGCACTCAAGAGTCCACGCCAGGGGCTCGCCTAAAACAATAGGGGGGTCAAGGAAAAAGTTGGGGGTCTGGCAGATAAACATGTTTACAAAAAATTAGAAATTTTTTCATTTTTGTGAATTCAATCACCCCAAATGGCCGAACAAGCCAGCTTAAAAATTGGAAATTCCGGAACAAGCCCCTCCCAAACAGACCTATGCACATGTATGCAGACAGTCGTATGTTCGTTCAGCAGACAAAATTAACGTCCAAAAGCTGTTGATACTCACTGGAAGTGAGTAAATACCAAAATAGGCGGTTTTATCAACTTTTTGGGGAAAATAGGGTTGGTAAATCAGTGTGTATTTTTGTTGTGTAAATTAGCGGCCGATGTGTAAGTAAATACACCCTATTTTACACACAAAACCTTGCTCATTGCACTTCAGATAATAGTGATGCCATGCTTTGCACGTTTGCCGACTGAACGTAACTACATATTACTGTTGCGAAAATGACTTGATGCTGAAACACCGGACCTCGTTTCTGAGGCAGCTTCAGCAGCACCTGTCGCAGTTGGGAGGTGATCAGTCGGAAGTACTTGAGGCCGGGCACAGACTGGGCGGGGGCGGCGCTGGACTCCAGGGCTTGCTGCAGGCCCAACAGCACTTCCTTGGGCTTGCCAATCTTGGCCGCATACTGCAACATGCTCTCCAGACACTCGAAGGACGTCGGACTCTCCTTTTCAAATGCTGAAACACAACTGGTCATATTATATGAATTAAAGTGACCTAGGGCCTGTTCCTTTACCGGATTAAGGGGTTAATTTTAATCGGACTAAGCGGTTTAAAAATTATGCTGAAAAATGCCATAATACCTCCGGATTAAGAAATTAATTTTAATCGGACTAAACGGTTTAAAAATTTAAAATTATGATGAAAAATGGCATTACAATACCTCCGGATTTAACAGATTTAAGCATTAGCGTCTGCTTTTTAGGCAAACTAAACGGACTTAGCTACGCATGCTAATGTTATGCGTGCATATTAAATCAGCTTAGTCCAGTAGTAGTTTAGGAACGGGTTCGTACTAAAATTAGGCCGCTGGTATATTTTAACTCGTTTAGTCCGATATTTCATTCCTAAACATCGTACTACTATAAGTCGAGTAAGTTTAATCAGGTAACAGAATGGGCCCTTAGTAACATATTTGATATTATAATACCAAAGTGCCCAAACCCACTACTGCAGTCGGTGTTGTCCCATTCCTGCGCTTGTCAAGTTTTTCAACTAATTTAGTTTCCCATTCCTGCGCTAGTACCATTCCTGCGTCCATTCCTGCGCTGGGTGGTCCATTCCTGCGCCAGTTGAAGTAATATACAACAGCAATGAATTGCAATGGTGAATGAATTAACGAAAGGATCTAATAAAACGTAAAGTGAAGCGTGACCTATAGTTACATACCGAGTACAAGTGTCAAAACTCAAAACAATAGGACCAACCTACCAAACACGTAATTGGGGTTATAGGTCAAAATTTACTACGTGCGTACGATTGATACGCGATGAAACTCGGATACGGATTTGCCAAATTTTGCCATTTTGTCTCATTGAGTAAGTTTAAGTGGGGAACATGCGCATTGTCGACTTTCGCTTTGTCGACACTCCGCATTGGTGACAAAATTAATGAGTTTAACAATTGCAAAAGGTCATTACGGTTTGTCTCACATCTACAGTAATCTACCGTAGGGTCAGCCCACACACTAGACTGGCTTCTCAGTGGAACCAACTTTTTGTTGCTTTGCGTATCTATTGTTGCCTTGTTTAGTGTTTGCAATGTCAATGGTTGCCATATTTTGTAATAGAATTCATTTGTAATATAATTATTACGTAGGACCAGGGTTTTTTTTTGTGCAAAACCCTGTGCAAATGCACTTTTTTAAAATTTTGCACACAAAAATTAAAATTTTGCACAATAATGCACAGTGCCCCATGGGTCTGTGATGTGCTCAAAATGCACTGTTTTCAATGCAAAATCAAAAAAATTCTGGGGGCTGCCGCCCCCAGACCCCTGCATCTATTCATCACGGCGGGAGGTCTTTATACTGCTTTTTGGCAAATCGCGCATAACTTGCGTTCAAATTGTTAGAGGTATATTTTTCTAAAAATCGCCTTACACGCCGTCAAAAGTCTCTGCTGCCAGCCTCCACAACTAAACTATCTCACGAAGGGGGGGGGGGGGGGGTTTGCTCCACCCAACCTGAAAATTTTCTAGATCTGCCACTGATATGATTTTATGCATATAACGTAACAAGGGCATATATACCAAGGGGGATGGTAATAATTTCCGCCCCAGAAATTTTTTCCCAGTAAAACTTTACACAAGGGTCCCCCTTTGAATTTTATGGGCCGGCCAAAAAAATTCTGTTTCGTCTTTAATCAAACAAACTTTGCCCGAACAATAAAAAATTTCTGCATTTTTTAAGGGACTGCCGCCCCAGATCCCAGCAATGACCAAGGTTCCTAAACAAATACTGATGAATATCTTTTTCAATGCAAAATTTCAAAATGCTAAAAAAGCTCTGGCTTCTTGGGACTGCCTCCCCTGGGCCCCCGCAATCACCCAGATTCGTCAACAAAGTGTTGCTTAAACTTCTTTTTATTGAAAAATTTTTTTAATGCAAATTTTATTTCAGAATTCCACAAAAGCTGTGGCTTCTGGGGGCTGCCGCCCCGAGACCCCTGCCAGGCGCCAATTATGGCATACACATTTTTGCAAGATTAAGTCAAGGAAGATGGGTCAGTTTCCCTTCGCTCAAAAAAATTCTTGGATCTACATCTGACAGCCATTGTGCTAATGCCATTAACAACCACCACCAAGGGCGTACCCAGGGTGGATGGTGGGAATCCCACCGAAATTTTTACCAAGTGATTATTTACACAAGGGTCCCCCCCTCGGTTTTTATGGTCCGGCCGGAAAAATTTTCTGATACGTCTCCAATTGACCAAATTTGGAATTGACCAAATTTGGCATAAAAATCAAAATTTCTATCAATTTTTTTCTGGGGCTACCGCCCCCAGACCCCTGCGACTACATATGTGGCTTACTAAGCCTTGTTATGACATATCTTTCACCAAAGCCTATGCATGGATACACGAGGACGAGTCCATTATGCTGCAGTTGCATGTCTACACGAGTATATTATGCTACATTTACTTGTGTTTATCGAAATTTTTTCCAAGTGATTTTTTACACAAGGGTCCCCCCTTTGGTTTTTATGGTCCGGCCGGAAAAATTTTCTGATACGTCTCCAGTTGACCAAATTGGGTCTAAAAATTTAAAAAATCGCCCAATTTTTTTCTAGGGGCTACCGCCCCCAGCCCCTGCAACTTCTTGGTTCAGTAATCTTGCGTTTGTAAGGCGTTTTATGCGTGTTAAAATTGCTAAAAAGTGCCTTTTCACCCATTACAAAAGTCGAAGTCATTCCCCCCCACCGAAATTATTGTCTGGGTACGCCACTGATCGTACCTAGGTATATATCCAAAGGTATAAAAACGCGTATATTTGCTTCTATATAGGCGAAGAAAACGCATTTAAAGTTTGCACAGAAAAATAAAAATTTGCACACTAAAATTAAAATTTTGCACAATTATGCACACAAAATTTTTTGAAAAAAAAACCCTGCGTAGGACTCATGCATCATCAGTCAACTGACCTATCAGAGTGAGCGTGTATGTGTGCACATTAAAGGTGCCCGCTAGTCTGTCTGCTCTTATTTGTCTAATCCCCAGTTTTACTGTAGGTCAGCGCAGAAATTTCTAAGGCCTGTTAGACATTACACTATTACACTAAAATTTGTCGACAATGCGAAGTGTCACCAAAGCGAAAGTCGCCAATGCGAGTGCACCCCGTTTAAGTTTAGTAACTAAAAGTAGTCGACACGCAACAAATTTACTACCGGCGCAGGAATGGACCAGCTGCTGTTAGTGTAAACACAATGGGAACGTCTGTTAATTGACGTTTAATCCAAGTCCAATTAAAACCAGCGCAGGAATGGGACACAATCCTGCAGTCAGCGTCAGCATGCTTATGCCCCACTAAACTGTCCAAAATGAACCAACAAAACATGCTCAAACGTATCAAATAATGAGACCAAAAAAAACAAAAAGAAGACCCACAACTTGAGGATAACTTTCAAAAACTCCTTCCCCCACTTGGACCTTGCAAAGCAGGAGGAAAGCTCTGCTTGCGGGATCGGAAGTGAGGTCTCAAAACTCGCCCTAAACATTTTTAAAGTCCTCTGAGAATCATGGTAATTTCGATCTCCCGCCCTTAAGTAGCTTAGGAATACTCTTGTTTTGGAGTTACTACTCGTAGCCTGGTATAACTACAACACAAGGAAGAGGTGAATCTGTGCGTAATGCTCGACCACCTTATGAACGTAAAAAAAAGGAAGAAAGCTAACCACAGATGTACACAGACGGTCTGGGGGGAAAGCCCCCCTCCCGAGATTTGAGATTCTGGTACAAGCCCCCTTCAGATTTGACCCATCAAATCAAGCCACCCTCCGTGGTACCGAAAAAAGTGCCCGAAAATTCAAAATTAGCCGCAGACTGCTGTACAATGCTTCAAAAATAAGCAGAAATGAAAAAATCCCCAAAAATATTCCAAATTTTTTATAGTATTCCAAAAAATGCCATATTTTTGCAAAAATTGGAAATTTTTGCGTTGTTGAGTTGCCCATGCAACCTTCAAACTTTCGAAAAGACCGGAACAAGCCCCCCCCCCCTTGGACCCAGTGAGGCGTGAACTAACCCGGATTCTGGAGCCGTGACCCGCAGAGCACAATGAGGTCCATGCTGGTCCAGGCGGCGAGGGCCTGGTTTTGTTTGTGGAAGAGCAACTCCAGGGCCTCGTCCCACAGCTCCCCCTCCACCAGACTCTGCACTCGGTCCAGGAACTCAGCGCCCGCGTCCAATGCCTCCGTCACGTCCGGGGGTGGCATGGTGCTGCAAGGATGGCAAATAGAATTAAGCCCAGTTCACACTAGTGCGGAACTGTCCGTAGTTGTCCGTGTCCGGAAGGTTGTTGGCTGAATTGATGCTGAAATAGCTATTATGCCATCACTTAGGCGTAAAACATTGGGATGATCGGGCAAACGAGTCTGTCTGTAGGAGTCAGCATCAAGCCTGCTGAAGCATACATGGGTCTGCTCCCCAAGTTCAGTTCACACCAGGGTATTTTCCGTTATCCCCTCCTAGTCCGCAAATTGCAATTTACTCAGCCGATATTGCACTGGGCACCAAAACGGACATATGTCATGTGCCATGCCTACGTCCCAACGTCTACCGTGCTGAAGGTTCAGATTTTGCACATCGCTTGCACTGAAGCGGACGACTTACTAGTTTTTACGCGGCGGCTGAGGCCGCCGCGAATACTAGATATTAAGGTGTAATCTGATGTAGGGAAATTTTCAGGTTAGCATCAGCATGTATTGGGCCCCCTATTGTGTGTTTTTCTACGTTGTCAGCGTGACAGCAAAACCAGTTATTCTTGACGTTGTGTATGCACATAGTTGTCACCACACATTAATCAATCAGCCACGTGCGAATTCTGATTTGCATACTGCACTAAGCGAATGTAGTCAGTTGGTTAAGATGTGAAGTCATTGGTAGTGAGTGTGCTCACCGATGGATGGAAAGAAGCTCAGAATCACAGCGTCAAGCCGTCATGTTAAATCCCTCAGAAAGTAGAAAACCACACGAAGTTTTGTAACAAAAACAATAAAACATACACAAATGCACAAGCAAGTGACTAAATGAGACTAAAAGCAGCAGCATCTATTCAGCAAAATGGTGACTGCTTTAGTAGTAGATATGGTGGTTAACAGTGCACAGCAATCTCATTTTGTGTGATCCTGCTAGCAATCTTGAGACAACCTTAAACATGGGTTCAACAAGATTTAGATTGTATCTTGCATTTGGGTCTCGCTTTGTTTCTAAAAGTTTGCAACGATTTAGGTAACCTATTTCAAAATGAACCCAAATATTTACTACACAACGAAATCCCAGCGGATAATGTGGTAAGCCATGAAATGTTGCATAAGCAGCAATCATTGACTTCAGTTGCATAAGTTAAATGCGATGGTCTCAACATGCAAAAATGTTTTTTTCCTAAATTATGCCAATAATATTAAACAAAAGTTATGTATTCAGTATCCACTAGAATTGCAGAAGCTTTTATAGTTTTCAAAAAAGGTTGAGCTTTTTGCAAATATTAGTACACTAATAATAAAAATGTTGGAAATAAGTTACTTTTAGTATCGTGCGTTTCCGCTGCAGTATGTGGATTCATTGCAAGCGCAATACTTTTTTGCAATACCAAAACCAAACCAAGAATTTATCGTTACGATCTTTTGTTTTACTGACATAAGAACGTCTTAAGAGTTAAGACTGGTTTTAGCGTAAGACTGGGTTTATGCATTCGACCCTCAGTGTGTTAGTTTGCAGCTCCAAAATATTCGGAGTGTTCTACTATATAGATGTGCCGCGTTTTATATTCTTTAGAATATGTTCAGAATCTCGGATTAATAAGAGACGGTCATCTGTGTCATTGTAAGTCAAAGACTAATAAATACTCAAAAATCACAAACACTTTCTACTCGCAAGACGTACTTGTTATGACATTGACTTGATTCTCGAAAAAAGACACCATACAAATCTACGGTACGTCAAAGGCAGGGGCAATCTTGCTAAGTTGCCCAAGTGCCAGGGGCGGTTCCAGGGGGGCGGGGGGGTGCAGGGGGTGTGCACCCCCCTTTTGGGCGGAAGGGGGGTGCAGCAGCTAGATGTTGAAAAGTGCCTGTCGCAATGCAATAAATTTTTCGCAAAAACCAAAACCGCTGCCGTCCCCAGACCCCTGCTTTATATGTTTTGCAATGACTTTTTCATCAATTTGAGGATTAGCAGTGTTCATAAAAGCCTTTGCTTGTTCACGCTTCAACTCTGAAGACTTTTTGTGTTGCTTTAGCTTTGCCTCTAGGTCTTTCAGACGAATCCTAAGGGGTAACATTACCCCCCGGCCCCCCTCCTCGAAATTTTTTCACAGTTTCACAATTTTCACACAAGGGTCCCGCCTTTGGTTTTGGTTACCCAGACGAAAAAATGTCCGATATATACGTCTCCAATAACCAAATTTGACCTAAAAATCACAAAATTCTTCAACTTTTTTAATGAGGGCTGCCGCCCTCAGACCCAGATCCCTGCGACCCTGTGGCTTGCCATTTCTTGTTATCTATTATCTTTCATCAAAGCCTATCAGTGTATCATCATCATCAAATTTATTCAAACACAAAAAGAAAAGAAAAGGTTAAAAAAGAGTTAAGAAAAGAAAAAAAAAAAATAATATATATATATATATATATATATATATATATATATATAAAAAAAAAAAAATTTATATATATATAATATATGTGTGTGTGTGTGTTGTATATATATATATATATATATATATATATATATATATATATATATATATATATATATATATATATATATATATATATACACATACGATTCGTCATGCTCCGTTTGCATGTTTACACGAGTATATTATGCTGCATTTACTTGTGTAATATACTGTCTGATGTGAGCATGTGACGTTCTTGTTTTAATTTTTTTGCCGGAAAAATTTTGATACCTACGTCTCCAGTTGACCAAATTCGGCCTAAAAATTGAAGAAATCGCAAATTTTTTTCTGGGGGCTGCCTCCCCCAGACCCCTGCAACCGGGTATATACGCCACTGCTGTTAAAGCAACGGTATATGTACTCACACTGTTACCGCAACCTTAGCAATGAAAAATCGCAGGTAGAAGTAAAAAAATTTCGAAGCTGCACGCCCCCCTTTTCGAAATCCTGGAACCGCCCCTGCCCTGTGCCCAACATACTTGGCTCGATAATGGCCATCAAGGGCGTCATACTGCAATAAATAACCTCGCAGACGACTTTTAAGATGAACTTATATCATTGCTCCAATTTACAGAATCGTTTGATATCAACCATCAGATCGAGCGCTGCGAGGTTATGTAAGCACTGCGCATGCGAATGTTGTCTCAGGAAAAAGTGTCTGCATACTAAAATGAACACGAATGAACCACACTCTTAATAACTTGGCACGCCACTAAAAAACGAACAAGTGAAAATAGTTTACTTGACACAACACAGAAGCGAACAAGAAAACGGCGTAACTAATTTGCATATCACATGACATACAGGCTTACATATACAGGCTATTGGACTAACAGTAGAACACAGAGAATCCCGTGAGAAAACAGTTAGCAGGAAATAACTTACTTTGAAGCCGAATTCTATCCCGTATTCCCAAAATTAACAATATGCTTTAATACTTTTGACATATTATGCAAAAGACATTTTTAGGTTACTACAATAAAGCTACCGCAATACTTTGTAAAAAAGTCCCATATACCTTTTCCCTTACAAGTTACAACTAAACAAAATTACAGAGAATTACTGCAAATTCTAGACCCCCTCAACTATGACAGCATATTTGAGGATCGCTTTTGGTGTAGACAAACTTCCGAGTCCACATAACACTATTACACTTGTGTTTAAAACATGGCAGGGCAAAATCCTTAAAAATTCATCGACAGGCCTGACAAATTAAATAATACTATAATATAGCACAATATCACAATAATAATAGTCGAGTCAAAACTACATTTAACCTATATATACGACGAGTAAACATAATCCCCAGGCAAAAGTATGCTGTGTATAAATAGGTAATAAGATTTACCAAATTTATCTAGTATATAAATGCTGCAATCGAATGTTCAAAGTGACATTGAAACAAAAGCATACAAAAAATTAAGGCAGTGAAAATAAATATACATAGACAATGACTATCTTAAAATCACAATCGGATATATTGTATTAAAATACCTTTATACAATTAGTAGCCTAATATTGCAACTTGCAAGTACAGCTACAGTATACTCTAAAATGCCAACTGTTCATACTCATCCTCGTCCCTACTTATTTTGTCCTTAAGCAGTTCCAAGACAAAGTAAGCGGCTAAATAGGCCAACTTTAGCATGAATAAAGTTGGGGTCAGTTGCAGATCGTCTACAAAAAATTAGCTGAAGCGATTGTGTCAATACTTCACACCAGCTGAGCTGACCCAAATTTGTCCTTGTCCCTGTCCTTGTGTCCTCAAGGACAAGTATGAACGGGGCTTTAAGGGTGGGACTCGACCTGTGAGAGCTCCGACTACCAGCGGCAGTATATATAATATATATGTCTGATCGCACTGGACTTGCATCTAGAGTGATTCCAAGTCGACGTGTCTGACTTCGGGGTGTCGTTTCATGATCTCGCCCTCGATGCGATCCACCTCTGCACCCAGTCGGTCCACAATGGCCTCCCCGTGCGCCATCAGGAACCTCTCCAGCTCGCCCGCCGTCTGGAACTGCTGCACCTGGCCCCACAGCTGCTCGATATTCTGCGAGTCCTGCAGGTAGGCCCGGGTGATGTTGCGACCGTCAAAGTCCAGCTCCGCCTTGAAGCGAATACGACTGGAGCCCAGCTCGGTGGCCTTCACGTCCTGAAACATTACATGAACGGGTTTTGAAGCACAGGCCACAGATTCCTGGCAACAGTGTTCATGGGGCAGGAAAACCACGAATCATACTGGGATAGCGGAATGCCACGAGTTGTCCCACCAATTTCTGGCCTGTTTAATAAGTAACACTAGTAGCTATGCCTCCACGCGGGGTCTCAGTTTGTGGAAGGCTAGAACCAGATTTTTGAAATTTCAGGGGGACTGCCCCGAGGGTTCCAAGACTTGGGCTCCCAAAAACGCACTTCGTGAAAATGTGATTAGCAAAATTATGGTATCCTATTCGGTTGTTCCCCATTTTTGGAGCATTTTGAGAGAGAGGAGAGGCTTTGGCTTTGTCAAGGAAATGAAAATCCGAAGAGCACCTATACCCCCTACCCCCAGTTGACACCTGGGCAGTGCGGTATATCGATGCAAGCCACACTTTTGTCCTATCAAAAATACTCCCCTATCAACACCGCCAAGCCCCCCCCCTGCGGTACTGCCGCGCACCTGCACAGATCGTATCATAGGATCCTTTTCCAGTTCCTTGATGATCTGTGCCTTCTCCTGTTCCGGAATGGACCGGCCGACCAGGTGGTGGACGTTGCTTTTGATTAGGTAGCCAGCCACCACGCCCAGCAGCCCGCCGATACACAGCGAGCCCAGAGCGTCCGGGATGTGGCTCTGGAACAGCAGCGACAGCCACAGGGAGCTGGCCGCGATCAGGACGCCCAGGATCGCCGCACAGTCCTCCAGCAGCACCACGTTCAGCGCCGGGTCCTCGCCCTGCCACACGTAGCGCCACTTGGAGATTTCCAAAACAAAACAACAGCACGAGTTGTAGTCGCTCATTAAAATACGGCTGTAAATATGACTCAAGACTGGCAGAGAACACTCGGGGTGAGCCAAGCCCGACCACCCGGGGGGGGGTTGCATTAAAGTCAGGTAGGGCGAACTGATGGCATTCAATTAATTCAGTATCAATGTAATCATTAAATGTATTATACTATCCTTATTTTCATGAAAAACATAATAACGATCATCCTTTTGGAACGGCAAATGGTAGAAACTTTATTTTTGCACCATTCGATGCGTAACAAAATTTTACCATTGCACAGCTTTTTAATTTTTAAAAAAATTTCAATTAACGTTAGTTTTACGCGTTATCAACGCTTTAAAGATAATATCAGTCCATTACAATTACTTTGAAAAAGATTTGATGCACTACTAGCATCGTACTCACAAGTTCAATGTTTACGTTGAGCAAGTACATGTGTACTTGCTCAATGTAAACATTGAACTTGTGAGTACGATGCTAGTAGTGCATCAAATCTTTTTCAAAAACTTTTTCGCAATATTACATAAGACGAAGTCGCTTCACAAAAACTCATATGGAAAATATTTTATCAATATTAAATGACTTCATACTGTGCATCTGGTCAACCCAGTCTAAACTAGACGCACTAGACTTGTATTCAATAACAAATTTAGCGTACTAGTTATGAAAGAAAAGCTCCTTGTGCTATATATCATAATATTATTACATGCGAGGCCCTTAGGAATTCTACTATTTGCCAAATAGTCCGCGGAAGAGTTCGAAATAACTGAAGAGCAACCAGAAATACATTTAAATAAGAGGGGGCACCGAGCAAACCAAACAACCACCCCAACAAAATATGCTAGCTGAAATATTTAGACTGAACTGAACTAACTCATGGCAGTGGACTTGATCCTGAGCTCGTTCCAGGCCACAGCTAGACTGCTGCCCTCGGTTAGCAGGGCCCCGCCAAGAATCAAGAAGGCCCACATGAGGGGGTCCAGGGGCTGGGGAGACAGCAGACAGTTGATGCCGTGGTACACAGACAGACCGGTGCCACAGAAGAAGATTCCCACGCCGCTGATCAGGGACGCTACGTAGCGGGCGTTCTGGTACCTAAAATAACAAAACTGCAACAGTGGACACTGACATCTAAGGGTTTCTCAAAAATGATACTAATTTATCACGCAATAGAATAACAATTTATTAAACTAGATTAAAATTTTCACAGTAGTCAAAAACTAGGTATGGGACAATATATAATGCCTGCAAAATAACACTTTACAACAGGGTTTTTTTAGGCCATAGCTAACTTTTCCGGCTATTTTTGCTTCATGAGCCACCAATTTCGCTTCGTGAGGCACTAATTTTTGCTTCGTGAGCTACCTTCAAAACATTCTGGGGGGGGGGGGGGGTGACGGACCTGTCTGGGGGGGGGGGGGGAGGATGCCTTCTGGGGGGGGGGGGGGAAAAACCCCCCCCAACCCCCCCACGCCCATGTATGGTCCGTAATATAAAAAATCTTCTGGATCGTCGCCAATCCGTCAGCAGTTGGTTTGACCTCCAAAAAATTACTCCAGTAACAAAATTAGATGCCGCTCTAGTAACAAAAAAAGCATTATCTTTGAACGAATTCTGCTAATGTGTGTCATTTTTTGTGTTAAAATTGCTGTTAAATGCATTTTAACACTTCTAAAATTTTAAAAGTCGATTTCCTCCAAAATTTGTTTTTGGCTACACCTCTGTAGAATACTATGCTCATTTTTGTAAATAATTTTTGCAAAAATGCAAAAATGAGTTGGCCTAAGCCTTTTGTCAATTGGCCTAAAAAAATTTCGGACCTGAGGCCAAGTGGCCTAAACTTTTCAGACCAAAAAAAACCCTGCTTTACAAACATGAAACAAAGATGAAAAATGCATTGAAAAAAATAGGATTTAGGATAAAATCATACTTTTGTCCACTAGAATCAAAAATAACATTCTAAGCCAAACGGAGGAAGACTGACCCGTAAGGATGCTCGGCATCGGGTCGTTTGGAGCTCTGGTGTACGCCAAAGGCCAGGATGAGCTGATTGAGAGTGTCGGCCATGGAATGCACTGCCTCGGCGAACATGGCCGACGACCCCGTGTGCAGCCAGCCAATCAGCTTGAAGCCACAGGTCGTCGCGTTCACCCCCACGGCCATCAGCACCACCCGGCCAGACCCGGAGCGCAGACCCTCCACGCGGGGGGCCTGGGAGACTCGGGTGCGGCCGGAGCCGAGGGGGGAGGGGCCTGGGCCGCCGGAGACCGGGGAGGGCGGAATGATGCGGTTGAGGGGGGGAAACTTGCCGGCGCCCTCCACCAGGCTGGCGTCCAGCACGCCCGACTCCACAAACTTTTGGCGAATCAATCGCTGCAACTCCTGGGCCTTCTTCAGCTCCTCCCGACTCCCATACACCTGGATGGCTCGCTGCTCCACGTCCGTCTGCAGATACATCACGTGCGGTGGCTCGCCTGCAACAGAATACTACTTCAAGGGATACCAGAAAAGGGATGGGGGGCACTTATGTGCATCAAAGCAGTGTGGTCACTAAGCCTTGGTCCCCCTAATCACAATTACACACAAAATACTTGGATGTTGGATAGGAAAAGGAAAGGTACATATAGATATACAGCATATACGTACCATGAAAGGGACTTCGTCGCACTTGTTTCGGCAGCCCGTCCAAGTCCTTCAGACTGAGACAATACTCTTGGCATGCTCGCAGACTCCCGATCAGAACGTTGGTCACTGTGGCCGCGTCCTTTGTCTTGGACTGTGACCCAGGCTTGGCCTTTTTCGGGCGCACAATCCCAGAGCTGCTGTCCGGGACATTTTTGGGACTGGACGCAGTCGTGGACGCAGTTCTCAGCAGACTGTTGTAGCCAGAGGAAAAGGCTAGAAGACGATAATACAGCAGGGTGCTTTGTCGCAACAGCATTTGCGTGCGGAATTCCAGCAAAAGGCCATAGCTGCTGAGAGTGTGACTGGAGGTGGTCTGCAGGTGTCTCACCAGGGGCAGCAATATTTTGTGACACTTCGTGCAAGCCGCACACAGCATTTTGCTGAAAAAACATTGTTAGAGTCAAAAACAATCTTCGCGTTTTTATCCTGACAGATTTTTACTACAAAAACGGGAACGGAGTATTCTTTGTGCTGCTTCCTAGGACCCATAATGTCTGTTGAAAACGAAGTAGATAATACAATTGAAAACAGATACACAATAACACTAAATTTATATACTTGCTTAAATTAGTACACGAGGTGACGGCACAAAACTTTGTGCACCCATCCTACCTCCACTGAGTCAATTAATTTTTGACAAGGCTCACCAAGAGTACAAATCAGGCCTACAGCCCGATTCACACAGTGCGCTTATTTTTTGTTGCAACTTTGCCGCTAAACCCTTCTCGCGAGACGCGACCTTGTGATTACAGTGCGATCCTGAAATATGACTTGTGGGAAACAGCATTTCGACTGTTTAAAAGAGTGAAATAGGGCTTAGGCTGTCGGTTAGATTATATTGTGTTGAAAATTTTTTGAAATTATTCGTCTGCCGGGCAGTGGGGGGAGCAGCAATCAGTAGCGTAGCCACTGGAAACTTGGACTTTTTGTTGGAAAAATTACCGACAAGCAACAAAAATCTGTCGGGAAAGTGGAGAAAAGGATAAAGTTGAGGGAGGAGCCAACGTGCCGTTGCCCGTTTTGCCCGAAAATTGTTCAAAATTTGCCTACGGGGGGGGGGGGCTGCTGTGCTACTCGACCCAAACTTTTTATCCGAGGGGGGCACAAATCGCTGAGGACCTGAGGTGGCAGCAATGACAATTTCCATTTAAGGTGGTGGTAACATTTTCGACAGTTCTGCAGAAGTAACTTATCATTAAATTTCAATCAAGAACAATCGTACGCGTATTAATTTAGAAATCTATATACTATAATGGGATGAATGCTTGCTGAAATAGCTTGAATTAGTCATTTTTAATTTTCGAAAAAAATAATTTTCAGCCAGTTACGACAATTTTTAGTAAAATTTAGTTTTCGCTAAGCCAAAGTAGTAGCTAGTCAAAACGGCCGTTTATTGAAAAAAACAAAAAAATGACACACGGTCATGTCAAAAAACTTCAATTTAAATACCAAAACTTATCTTTCCGCGTTTTGCTTTTTGAGATCACGTCACATTTATGTAACTTTGCTTTTTGAATTATAGCACGTTGCACAACAGTCCGCAAAACTTGACAACTACTGGAAGGATTTTGTTTAAAATTTGAGATAAATTGGCATCTATATGTGTCTACCTTATGCTGAAATTTCAAAAATTTTGTTAGCTTAAATTTTGCTTTACATCAAATTCACTCGCAGAATTCTGTAAAAGTGTACTTCCGTGGACTAAATCTCAAGTCTCGATGTTGCAATCCTTTCATGAGTTATTTCACATGTTTTTTAGACAATTTCTGATGTGTCAATTTTTTATTTGTTTCAATTTAGCGTATAGCGTGAAATAATTTGATTCAAAAATTTGTATTATTTTCCAAAATTCAAAAAATTTTAAATTTGAAGGTCCGTAACTTCTTATCTGCATCATAAAAATGCACCAAATTGAATATTAAAATTCACCCTGTTATTATCTATTTTGGTGCAAAGAATAGGATTAGTTGGGATTAAACTGTCAATTTTACAAGCAAAACATGAAAAAAGCAAAAATTCACGAAATTCGACTACTTTAACAGTGTCTGCTGACAAGCTTGTTACAGATTTAAGCTATATAAATAATGTGCATAAGTGTAGTTTTAGTCTTGTTCTTTAACATGAAAAAGACAGCTACTAATTTCATTGAGTCAATCAAAAGTTATAGCAAGTTATAAAAACTGTCGAAAACGCAACTACCACCTTAACGGCAATTATTAAAAAAAACGCACAAAACTCTTTCCATAAGGCGGCGCTCCTGAAATGTGGGATTTGGCCAATATTTTAAAAACGCGCAAAAATAAACATGCATCGTAAGAACAAAAGTTGTTGACACATGAATTTTCTTTAATTTGATGCCCATGGCCATATCACATGAACAAATTTTTGAAAATTTTTGAGCTTTTTTCAGCGAGAAAAACAGATTTCTACTGAAATGGCTTTACAAAAAGGTGCATTTACACGTATACAATGATTTTTGACGATTGAAAAACACTAGCAACTGTGTTTTACTTGGATATATTTGAAATTTTTCGGTATTTTATTCAGTTTGTCGTAAATTCTTTTGTGAAATAACGCAGTATTTGTTTGCATATATATACTGAAATAAAGTGCGTATGCACATTATTTCAGTTTTCGACCTCGGTGAAGTTAGCAGACACTTTATCAGTAAAAATTCTGAAATATGGTTTTTCTGATAGCTCAGAATTTGTACTATTTTGTAGTATCACTCTCACATTTTGTACTAATTTGTACTACGAGTACAAATTCGTGGAGTGTCTGCCAACTTCACGATTTGAGCCAATCGTACACATCACAGGATTTATATAATCTTTAAAGTTTTATATTATATACTATATCTTCGTTTCAACATAACCATTCACAGGAAAACTTTTTGCAGAAAAAACCCAGAAAAAATTTTCTGGGTTTTTTCTTGCTTTTTTCTGGGTTTTTTCTAACTCCATTTGTCGAATTTCTGGGGTTTTTCTGAGTTTTTTCTGGGTATTTTCTGGGTTTTTTCTGGGTTTTTTCTAGGTTTTTTCTGGGTATTTTCTGAATATTTTCTGGGTTTTTTCTGGGTATATATATTCCAGGTTTTCTGGAATTTTTCTGGGTTATTTCTGAGTTTTTTCTGGGGTTATTCTGGGTATTTTATGGGTATTTTCTGGGTTTATTGGCTATTTTCTGGGTTTTTTTCTAGGTTTTTTTATAGTTTTTCAGGATAAATATATATATATTTTGAGGTCATTTTGGACCGGTAAGTAGTACACAACCAGTCATACCCACTTACGGTGCCGTCCACGGAGGGTCGATGGCGTAAAAAGTCGCCATAAACTGCAGATTTTGCATGCATTTGAAACGTAATCCCAACTTTTTAGTTGTTTTCATCGTTTTCAGGCGAAATTAAGGTGTTTTGTTTTCAAATCTGAAAATTCAAAATTTTATAATGGGCTGCGAAGGGCAGTTTTCTAACTTGTGTATATACCTGATGCTCCATAGCAAATCTGTGGATAGTTTAGGAAACAGGCCAACAGGGGCCTCTACTGCTATATACATGAGCTACATGACGAAATATGAAAATGCGGGTTTTTTCCCCGTCTGCTATACACTCACACACACATACACTTAGTGGTATGGGGAACCCTAGTACTTTCTTATCGAACCACTAGACATAGGTCCTGTATAAAATAAGAGTATTTAGAGAAAGCGCATTCAAAAAATGATTTATCACACACCAATTGCTGTGCAGTTCTGAAGCCCGTTGAATTTTTTATAAAATATACAAATTTTGCATATTGAAAAATTAGAGTGTGACAAAATTTTCTAAATAATTTTTGACTTGTCATATTTTTTCACAAAAACACTGTTGGCCAAAGCAGTTTAGGTTTCTGATTTACCTTTCCTCTACATATACTTCTAAAACTCAAAAAATAGTGACCAACGTTATGGTTTACCAGTGACTGTCCAAAGTTTGTGCAGGAAAAAACATTATATATTCCGGGGAAAAACATATTTTGTTCGGCGACAATTGTTTGCTAACCTCACCCACTGTTCTTACAGAAGTTGACTGAACAGAGCTAAGAACATGCGTAGACTTCGTTGAAACACAGGAAGAAAGTGGATATCAAAAATATCTCAATTATCTGTATAGTGGTGCGGGAAAAAACACCCTAGTGCTTCCTGGCCGAACCTTACGACATTGGACCTTTTTCCTGTCGCTACCTCAGTAGCGACAGGACTTTACATGTGTTTTGCCCTACGTAAATTGCACGTCTCACACGTATTCACTGTGGCAAATTTGTGAGCGTGTTTGTGTGTAAATTTTTTATGATGTGTGATCGTGTGTAAAGCTGGCCCAGGCGGCCAGCCAGCTATCTTCGGTTTGTTGTTGTTAGCTAGCTTACTGTAGGGCCGAAATGGCCAAATTAGTAGTTTTCCATAGTTTTCAAAGCCCTAAGCGTAATTTTTTCACTAACTGACGCTTCAATTATCAAAAACTAGGTAATGAATTTAATGACTTCCAGAATTATTCAAAACAAGCAGCAACAACAAAGACAAAAGTCATCCCAAAACTAAGTTAAAACGCACATTGACTTTCAAGGATATTTGAAAACAACTTTCTATGCCTAATTGGTCGAGTACGCGTTTATTACTGACTTACTTGACTTATGGGCCCAGACGGTTTCCGTCCATGAAAGCCGCCGATCCTTGGATCTTCCTTCTCCAGGTTGGTCGGTCTTGTGCCGCTCGGTACCAGTCTCGTAGTGACAGCTGGCGTAAATCGCCGAGGATCACCTCCGGCCATTCCTTTCTGGGCCTTCCGGGTCTGTTAGCGGTTCCCGGACAGTCCGGAATCCACCCGAAAAGCATACGCTTTGGGACCCTGCCGTCACAGAGCCTGGCGACATGTCCCAGCCAACGAAGTCGTGACTTGGCTAGATGGTCTTTTATGAGAGGCAACCCACAGATACTTCTGAGTGATATTGTTGGAAAATGGTCCCGGAGTGAGATCCCCAGAATCCTCCGCATGCAGTTGTTTTGGAAGACCTCTAGTCTGTTAATATCAGCAGCCCGTGGAGCCCAGGATTCGCAGCCGTAGAGCAGTACCGACAGAACAGAGGATTTTAGCATGTTCATTTTGACTTGAAGCTGTAAGTCGTGGTTGTTCCAGATATTCGATAGTTTGCTAAAGGCCGCATTAGCCACTCTTATTCGGTTACTGATTTCGTCGTTGAGCAGCCCGTCTTGTGAGAACATGCAGCCAAGATATTTGAAGTTGTTTACCACTTGAATCTGTTCTCCGTTCACTTGGCAGTTTGGGTTGTTGGGTGTATTTGAGAGACATAGGACCTTTGACTTTGGACAGCTTACTTCCAGACCCAGAGCCGCACATGCTTCAGCAAAACAGTTCACAATCCGATTTATGTCTGCTGGGGATGTAGCGACAAGGGCGGCGTCATCGGCGTACAGTAGGGCGGTGACGGTCTCCAAATATGACTGTTCACTTTTGCGTTTTTTACCGTCTGGAAGAAAACGGCTGCCGTGTCTAAAACATATGGAGGCGCCTACATTAGCTTGGTTTAACAGGTTCTTAACCGCGACATCGATGTAGCAGTTGAATAAGAACGGGGCCAGTACGCATCCCTGGCGGACGCCGGTGCGGATTCTGAACCATTCTGATAGCTCTCCATATATACCTTGGTCGCACAGGTGGTGTCGTTATGGAGGGCACAGATTAGCCTGCTCAGCTTGCCTTGGATGCCAAAATTTGGAAGTATTCTCCACAGGGTATGACGGTCGACGCTGTCGTATGCCTTCTTTAGGTCCACGAATACTGTATATAGGGGGATGTTTTTCCTCCAGTGTTTCTCAGATAATCGGCCAAGGACAAACAGCTGGTCAGAGGTGCTTCGTCCTTTCCGGAATGCGCATTGCGGTTCTGAGAGATTCGCTTCAATTCTTTGCCGTATTCTTCGCAAAAGAATGAGAGCGAAGACTTTTCCGGGGATCGAGAGAAGGGATATGCCACGGAAGTTGTCGCATATAGACTTGTCCCCTTTTTTGTGCAGTACGGTTAGAATAGCTTTGCACCAGTCACCCGGACAGACTTCTGTACGCCAGCAGATGGTGATAATGTGATGGAGCCAATTGATTGCACTGCAGCATTTCACCGGTAATACGGCATACGCCAGGTGCTTTCCTTCGTTTTAAAGAACGCACCACGATGTTGACCTCTTCGATAGTCGGTTCGGACTGCATATCGGACTCGGCTTCGTCGTTCGGCTGTGTCACAGGCTCCATATTACTCAGCAAGTCCTCGAGTTGACGTTGGTTTACAGTTCGTTCGCTATTCAGCAGCTGCTCGAAGTGGTCTTTCCACCTTTTCATTTTTTCGGCTTTGGAGCTTAGCAGTAGCCCGTCACTTCCTTTTAGATCATCGGCGGCTGTGGTCGGCGTTTATTACAGTGTCGTTTATTCTGTAAGCTTAAGGTTTAAGTAGTTGCTGTACAAAACATGGTCATTCAGACACTAATTTCTGGTATGTGAGCTAGGCTAGACTCAAACAGACTGCAATTTACAACTGTGAGTCTGCACTGGCTTACAAACGCAAATTACACCGTGTTTCTTCTTTCGCAAACACCTTGATAGCTACACAAAACATGCACTAACCGAACAGAGGTTTGTTATTGTTAAGCCCTGTGGTGTGTTGATTTGTCGAAATTCGTGCCCTAGGTTGGGTAAATTTAAAACATACACACATATAAAGCTGAAGAAACCTGAATTGTCAACCGAGGGTTGTGGAGTGCTACGCTGTTTTTTTAATTGGGGCACGAAATTTGGGATGGATCGGGGGGAAGAGTCGTATCAGGTGATCAGGTGTGTTTATGACCGCGCAAGTGCAATCCTGCATGGTTTATATTGGTTGTTAATTCAGGCGTAATTCTGAGGTTGGCCAACCCTGTCATTGCAGGTAATCAGCAAACCGTGAGTGTGTGGCCCTGGGAGGGGTTGAATGAGGTAGACTTGGAGGACTACATCTAAATCTGGTGTCGGGTTCTCTACGTGAGCAAAGTGCCACTCAAGTTTTATCGTGGCGACAAAAGTTGTGGGTTGGGTTGCAGTGTGTAGCATTGTCTAAGTCCACACAAAAGTCTCAGGCTCGTTCATCTTCACTATTTTTTCTTTTTTTCACAAAACAGGCAATCCTTTTTCAACATATTTAACTTCATTTGACGTAAAATTTATATACAGTTTTACAAAAATACCGGAAAACCTTTATAAAAGTTGAAAAAATGTGAGCGACAGGTTAAACTTCTTTTGAAGGGACTTCTTCCAGGTGATGTCTATTCTACCTATTAATATGTTGCACTGCACTGAAAAATACATACTTCTGTTGGTCACGACTGCGACTGCTGTGACCATGGATCAAAACTCTATAAATTTTGCATAAAATTGCTGCTTGTTGAATATTCAGGTGGAAAGCGCATCCCAAACTAACTTATATACCACACCAAGTTTTGTGCAGTTTTGAGGCCTGTAGCATTTTTTATAAAATTTCAAAATTTTGCATGTTGAAAAATTCCAAACTGACAAAATTTCTGACTTGTCATAATTTTTCACAAAAACACTTTTGGCCAACGCTGTTTGCATTTTTCAAGACAGTTACCTTACCTCTATACTTTTGAAGCTTAAAAACAGTGAAAAACGCTGTGGTTTACCTGTGACAGTTCAAAGTTTGTGCGGGGAAAAAACCCTAGTGCGGGGAAAAAAAACCCTATTTTGTTTGGCGACAATTTTTTGCTAAACTCACTCATTGTTGCTACAAAAGTTGACTGAACTGAGGTAAGAACATGCGTAGACTTCATTAAAACCGTTTATTTGGCAGCAAAACGTCGTTTTTTGTGGTTTTGGCCCATACACCGACACCCCTTACGAAACCTGTTTTGGTGATGTTTCACCTAAATTTGCCATTTTTTGGGATATTTAGGCGTTAGCTGCTGCTTACCACTTAAATCACGCGGCTTCAATCAAGAATGGTACACGCGGGCAGTGTTTCTCCACCGTTTCTAACGTAATAAGCGCAAAAATCTGTTTTTAATGCTTTTAAATAGTGAAAAAATGCATATTTGGGCAGAAGTCATTTCTGCCAAAAAGGGTCGATTTTTGAAGAATCATTGTGAGTCACATTGTCGGAGAAACGATTTTTTTAGTCCATACTGCAGCCTAAGAGTTGTAGAACACGATTAAATTGAGTTTATATTCACTGCTAATAGAACAACCGAAAAAAGTGATAGGGTTTTTTCCCCGCATTAGGGTTTTTTTCCCCGCATAGGGTTTTTTTCCCCGGAGGTTTCGAGGCTTATTACTCAGAAACGTGAGTAGTTATAATCCATTTTATTAGTGCAACAGTTAGGCGAAAGATGGCCGTTATAACAGCCGTGAGCATTATTGGATCCGACTTATGTGGGGCACAGGACGACCCAAAAAGTTGAAAATAGGGTTTTTTCCCCGCACCACTATAAATAATATCTGAATTTTGGGTGAAAAAATTCAGATATAACTTACCCTTTCCATTCAGATGGAATCCACAGAAAATTTACAGATTTTCACCCAGAATTCAGATGAAATTTACAGCCATTTACCCCGAATTCAGAAACTCTGAAATGTCTCTGAATTTTATCTGAAAAAGGCATGTACAATAATTAACCTAAAACTCACCCAGTTTACAGAAAATTCAGATAAAATTTACAGCTATTTCACATATACGCTGGCTTAATTTTACAGCTTTTTCAGATAATTTTCACATTTCTGCTGTGTCTGCTGATCAATTTTAGATAGATTTCAGATATTATTCACATCAATTTTACAGAAATTTCAGAATTTTCATGCAGGCAGCTTACTATGGTGCAGATTCGGTTGGGGGGGAAAAATTCAAACTAACATTTTTTCAACGTAAAAACATGTTTTTATAGGTTTTCGCAGCTTGCAAGCGAAAAAACGTAGATTTTTAGCTTTTTCTAAAAATTCAAATTTTGTCGAAAATCTTATTTTTTTTGTCATATTGGGGCTAATTTTTGCAAAATAAGGCCAGCTCGCTCATTATATCAGTCTGAAATTTTATGAGCACATATTAGCACATAATAATATATTTTATTCAGCTTTATTTGCTGCATATCTTGCTCATTCTGGCCGAAAAATGTTAATTTTTTAATTATAAAATTGGCGAAATGAACTTACTTAAAATGAGTTGAATGAAATTCAAAGTTTTCAAATTTTTTGCGCAGCAGATGGCTATCAAACATTTTTCCCCACAAAAAATATCACATTTAAGGCACAAATACGGCGTTACAATAAATTCTAATGCTAATAAATCCTAGTTCAAAGCTTCCCTAATGCTCAGACTTCAGAGCCAAGCTCACGCCGACGGGCAATTTCGGTTTTAAAGTTCAG